>JANHZT010002010.1:84694-114470 GCA_032468215.1 Stegonotus admiraltiensis | reverse complement strand
GCCCACTAACTTGACACATAGCATGCACCTTGCCAGGTCTAAAAGGTGGAAATGGACAAGGTGCATGCTGTGTGTCAAGTTAGTGAATCACACAGTCATTAAGTGAATCTAGTTTCCCCCATTGGGGAGGTCAAAAATGGTGATCCTGGGATGCCTCAACCATCATAAATACATACCGGTTGCCAAGCACCTAAACTTTGATGGGGATGTTCTGATGGCCGTAAGTGCGAGGACTAGTCATAAATCACTTTTTCAGTGCCACTGTAACTTTGAATAATCACTAAATGAATGGTTGTAAGTTAAGGACTAACTGTACGGACTGTGTGATTCACTTAACAGCAGCGATTTGCTTATGAATCATGGCAAAAAAGGTCATAAAATCCATGTAACTCATTTAACGATCGCCTTGCTTAGAAACAGAAATTAATTTTTTAAAATTTGATTGAGCTACTAAGGAGAAGCTGCAAAGCTGCCAACTAGCATTCCACTTACAAAATCTCTAACTCAGCTGGGAAGCAAGAGGTGGCAAAAACTTCCTCCAAAGGGGAAGCAGAGCCATACCATATCAACCATGCCCAGAAATAAATCTTTTCAGCTAATTCTGTTCACATCACTGAAACAAGTGATGCACAGCTGGCACAAATTAAATAATAATTAATAAATAAAATATTAAAGTCTAATAAAACTAAAAGAGAAAGTTTGGTGTACAGGAGTGGTTAATGCATCAAAATAGAAACCATGAAACCATGAGTTCTACTGCCACCTTAGGTACAAACACCAGCTAGGTGGTCTTAAGTTTTCATGAATTCATTGATGCATCATTATCTGAGATTTCATTTTTAGTGCATGTTTGAAATAATATCCACACTTTAAAAATATTCTTGAACTATTGATAGAACAAAGTAACTAGGAAGTAGGAAGGAAGTCATATCTTCGCAATGATAGTGTTGAAGATTGCTTCTTTACTTAGCAAAATTAGGAGTAATTTGTTTCCCAATACTGCTTGAAGACTGGTGATTGCTTCTGTATGCTTCTCTACCAGTCCACTTGCCGTGAATCTTCTCTCCTTGGCCAACACAATGTGAATCTTGGGCACAGCAGCATCATTTGGAGGGAAGATTTCTTGTAGAAGTAACCAGCAGAATCACTTCATGATGTTGGAAAAATAGGCTAGTTGGCCCATTTTCTCCTCCCCTCATTTTATTACTTAAGTAAGCAGAAGTGGTTTCTCTGGGGACAAGTAAACAAGAGAAATGGCTGGCAGGTCATAATCTGCACTGGAAACTTTACCTTGAGAAAGATATTCTAGCTAGTAGTTATCCCAGTCACTAACTTGTGAAAATCATGAATATGATAGTCTGCTAAAAAAATTGTTCCAGTAATCTCATTAGAGGGTAAAAACAACATCAAATCAGAGTGCTTTGCATCTTGTGCATTATTTCCATTTTGTTTTAAGTCAGTCTGGACTCCTGGAAACTACATGGACAAGTCCCCCAATTCTTTCAGCACAAGTTTCTCTTTGCTTTCTATCTGGGGATTAACTGATGATTAACAACTGGATTTGTGCTTAAAGCAGAACTAGAATTTGCAAGTCTCAGTTTCTAGTGGAGTAAGTACTTCAACCAAACTGGCTTTCACTTCCGTACTTTCCATTAATGTCAGCAAATGTTTCTTTAAAAATTGCAAGTACTGCAGTACTTCCTACAACACATTTGCTCATTTAAAATAACTTTGAAATGTGATTACAGTATATAACGGCAACATTTTGTGCAGTTCTAAATAAAACAAACTAAGACGTCAAGACAGTTCTGAGGTTTAGCCCTCTGTTGTTTTAGTGTTCTAAAATCATACTTAATTTTTGCATGGCAATTGTACAAATAAATTAAATGAATAATTTCTAGGTCACGGGATCCTATTCCCCGAAGGATATAGGAAGAATAATACCCAGCAGTAGTATTGCCTTTGCGGTTCATTTTCTTTTTAGCGCTATATTTAAAAAAATTTCCAGCGAGCCTTTTCAGTCGATTATCTGTAAATGCTTTTCTTGTTACGGCCATTTAATAGGATTTATGGATTTAATGAATGCATTAAATTTCCGAGAATTTTCCGAGAACAGCAACCAAACTACTTTAATAAACCGAATAGCTCGGCCCGGGCTTCGAAATATCAAATTATTTCAAGGAAACCACCGAAGATGGACGATGCGTTCAATTTGCCATGTGTTTTACATTCCTCCTGTTTTATAGCCTGATGTTTTTAACCCTTTGTTAAGCCCCCAGAGTAGCTTAGCGAGGAGGCGGCCTTCGGAAACTAATTTGAACGGATTCCGGGTAAAAAGCGCTTTGGTTTTTGGACGGGGTTCAGATATGCGAGGAGGCAGATTCGGATCCTTTCCGTGATCCGTTAAGTCCGTGTTTCTCAGCTTCAGCAACCAAGATGCGTGAACATCAACTTCCAGAATTTTCTCGCCAGCACAGGATGGAGAAATGACCTGGCTGGCGGCAGGGGAATTGTGGGAGTTGAAGTTCGCACATCTTAAAATTGCTGAGACTGAGAACCATTTCCCGCCCAGACGAACACACGCCCGCGTTCGCTGGGGAAAAAACAGAGAGAGACGAAACTACATCCATCCGACAAGTCTTTTCCCGCCTAAGCTAAAAAAACTCGAAGCTGCGTCCTCTTGCAGACCCCAAACAACTGAGGCCCCCGCCTCCCCGGCCATCTCGTTCGTCTGTCAAATCCAAAGGTTCCACGTGGTCTGAGCACTTTCGCGCGGGTTCAGGCCGGCGGGGAAACTGAGGCCTTTCACAAAAACCGTCCATAAGAGCGTGGAGGGGGGGGGAAACAAAGAGTTGGGATTCCTGCTTCAGCCAATGGGATGGAAGTTCTGCCAGTTCGGACCATTACCGCTCAAGAAACCGATGAGTGATTGGCCGTTTATCCAACGGCCTGGTGAAAGTAGCGTAGGAAGGCGAAATTTCCGTTTCCGGTGCTTGGAGCGCTTCAGATTCTACGCTTTTCTTCACCGACAGGTCCTTTGTGCAATGAACACGAAGGGCTCCGATTAAACTGTCCAATGCCTGCCCAGTGGGCGGAGTTCCAGTCTGCCGCAGGTTCCAAGATGGCGGCGGGTGCGTGAGGCGCGATACTCCGCGCGCGCTTCCCTCTTGCTGGCGCTTGCCGCCATGAAGGGCAAGGAGCGCTCGCCTGCCAAGGCCAAACGGTCCCGCGGTGGCGAGGATTCTTCTTCGGCGCGGACCGAGCGGAGCAGTAAGAAGCCCAGCAACGGCGGTGGGAAATCTGCGGGCGGCGGCTCGGGCGAGGGCGGTGGCGGCAGTAGTCGGCGGAGCCTTCATCTGGAAAAAGCGAGCCGGGCCAGTAGCCGTGAATATGAATCGGCCGCGGTCGGAGGCTCTGGGAGCGGCAGCGGCCGCCACGGTTACAGCGGGAGCAACAACAGCAAAAACGCGGAGTCTTCGTCGTCCTCGCGTGGCAGCAGCGGCCGCGGCGTCGATTCCCGCGCGCCCCCCTCCGACTCCGCCGGCAGCAGTGAGTACAAGACGCTAAAGATCAGCGAGCTGGGCTCGGCGCTGAGCGACGAGGCGATCGAAGACGGCCTCTTCCACGAGTTCAAGCGCTTCGGAGACGTCAGCGTCAAAATCAGCCGCCTGCCCCCGGGCACCGGGTCCGGCGACGAGCGGGTGGCCTTTGTCAATTTCCGTCGCCCTGAGGATGCCCGGGCTGCTAAGCATGCTCGCGGCCGCTTGGTCCTCTACCATCGGCCGCTGAAGATCGAGGCCGTTTATGTAGGGGGCAGCAGCGGAGGGGGAAGCAGCCGGCGACGCGGCAGTCGTTCCCCAGCGCTTTTGGACAAGGAGTCTCCCTATGGGGCCTCAGCAGTGGGGGTGACGGGGGCATCTCCCGCCACTATCAGGCACCCTGCAACTGGGGCCACCCAGAGGGCCCTCTCGCCTGCTGGCGGAGGGGCAGGCTTAGGGTACAGAGACTTCCGATTGCAACAGCTTGCCCTGGGTCGTCTGCCCCCGCCGCCTCTGCCCCGGGAGCTGGAAAGAGATCGAGACTACAGTGGTTTCTATGATCGGGTGAGGCCTACCTACAGTCTGGATCGAGTTGCTGGAGTGGCGGCTGCTGCGTTTCGTGGGGTTGGTACAGGAACAGCCACTGAAGAAGAGATCAGTCCTGAAGATGACCAGAGAGCTAATCGCACCCTGTTTCTGGGTAATTTGGATATATCGGTTACAGAATCAGACCTTCATAGGGCTTTTGATCGCTTTGGGGTTATCACTGAAGTGGATATTAAGAGGCCAAGCCGGGGTCAAACTAGCACATATGGATTTCTTAAGTTTGAGAATTTGGATATGGCCCACCGGGCTAAGCTTGCCATGTCTGGTAAAGTGCTGTTGCGCAATCCTATTAAAATTGGTTATGGTAAAGCAACCCCCACCACGAGACTCTGGGTGGGTGGTCTGGGACCCTGGGTACCATTGGCTGCTCTTGCCAGGGAGTTTGATCGCTTTGGTACTATTCGTACCATTGATTATCGTAAAGGTGACTCATGGGCCTACATCCAGTATGAGAGTTTGGATGCTGCACAAGCTGCTTGTACCCACATGCGTGGCTTTCCTTTGGGTGGGCCAGACCGTCGCTTGCGTGTGGACTTTGCTGACACTGAGCATCGGTATCAACAGCCCTATTTGCAGCCATTGACACTTCCACCCCCTGCTCACTATGAGCTGGTAGCAGAAACATCAGCTTTTGGAGCACATCGTGGAGCCCCACCAGATCCACTCCGAGGTGCTCGGGACAGAACACCACCACTGCTCTATGGTGATCGTGATAGAGACTTATATGCTGAAACAGACTGGGTGCCTCCTCCACCTCCAGTTCGGGACCGAGGCAACCGAGCAACTGTGTATGATGCACTTGAAAGTCTGGAACGGCGTCGAGATGGTTGGTCTCTAGAAAGAACTCGGGAAAGAGAGCTTGGTAGTAGTAGAGACCCACCTAGGAAGCGAAGGCTAGTGGAGGATGGGGGTCGACATTTGGACCGATCACCAGATAGTGAACGTTCATCTTCATCTCGTAAGCGTCACTGCCCTGCTGTAGCATCTCCTCAAGATCGTAGTCCTGAAACAGGCTTAATCAGAGACCGCTATAATACCGATACTGATCGGCCGTCTTCTCGCTTACTTTTGTTGGATCGTTCTTCACCAGTCAGAGAGCCACGTAAGGGGAGTTTGGAGAGAGGCCAGAGTGAGAAGCGGGAACATAAGAGTTTGATGGAAAAAGAAAGAAAACATCGCACACTTGCATCAACTGCCATCCAAGAGTGCAAGAGTCCAGCTAAAAAGGATGAGCATACTTCTGAAGGGAATAGTAGCAGTGGATCTCGGCTGAAGCCACCCCAAAAGCAGCAACAGCAGGATGGAACCTCAAAGTCAGGATCATCTACCAAACTCTGCCTAGCCTGGCAAGGAATGCTTCTGTTGAAGAACAGCAACTTTCCATCAAACATGCACCTATTACAAGGTGACCTCAGCGTAGCTAGCAATCTGCTTGTGGAAGGAACAACTGGTGGCAAAGTGGCCCAACTAAAGATCACACAGCGTCTTCGTTTGGACCAGCCCAAGTTAGATGAAGTTACCCGCCGTATCAAAGTAGCAGGACCCAATGGATATGCTATTCTCCTTGCTGTGCCTGGTACCACAGACAACCGTGCCTCATCTGGGGCTGGTGAAGCTAATACCACCTCTACCCAGCGGCCATTAAGAAACCTGGTGTCTTATCTTAAACAAAAACAGGCAGCTGGAGTGATAAGCCTCCCAGTAGGAGGCAACAAAGACAAAGAAAACAGTGGAGTCTTGCATGCTTTCCCCCCCTGTGATTTTTCTCAGCAATTCCTGGATTCTACAGCAAAGGCCCTGGCTAAATCGGAGGATGACTATTTGGTCATGATCATTGTTCGTGGTGCATCTTAAAGTCCTAATGCTTTCTGTGCTTATCCTGCTGCTTCATACAACTCCCCCCTCCTCCAGTGTCTGCCAGGTGCTAAGCCTTAGCCAACACCCTAAGTATAATTTTAGATCTGTAGTTACTGTTATTTTCCCTTTATTTTCTATAAACTCTAGAGAGCAGATATATTAACTGTTCACTAGGCTACCCTCAACTGTCTTGCTAGTGACAGTATAGCAAAAGGGATGGCTTGCTTTCACTAAAATATGAAACATTGAACAAGCTTGCCTCCCTCTTCTTTTTTCTTTTTACTTTTTAACTTGTCCTTGTTCATTTCACAACTTTAAAGTAGGTATAAAATCTTTTCCTATACTTACGTTCTAAATTGCCATACTTATGGTTCATGCCCATTCTGAGAGCTGCAGCTTCCATAAAACTATAGTTATGATTTAGAATAATTCCTAGTTTACAAAATGTAAAATTAAATTGAATTAACTCATGGTTGAGTCCCTGTAACAGCTGATATTAAGCCTTGATGGTGCACTAGTTTTCTTTCAGTTGGGTTTTCACTTCTTGTTCCCAAATTCAGAGAAATGCATACCCTTGAAAAATGTTCCTAAATGGTATTTTGCTTTGTTGATTTTTTAAAAACTTCTGTGCATTTAAGGGTTGTAGTTGTAATGAGAGCTTTACTATAACCCATGAACATCATGAACTTCTGTATTAAAGAAGCAGGTGGTTACTGGTATTGTTTTTGCCCATTACTAATTGTAATAGGCACAATGAATTCTAAAGTATAACTTGGGAACACAAGTTTCAAAGATGGCACTTAACTTTCATGAAAAGTTCTGCCACATAACCATTTCAATTATCATTCTATCCCTGTGGAAATAGAAAATAAACTTACCTGCTCAATATTTTTCAGCTAAAATATAATAGGCATTATGCAAGGTTTTATAGTCTGGTTTGCACTGTTTTAATCTTGACACTTTTGCATTCACCAAATGTTGGGGAAGCAATTCAGTTTACTAAAAGAACATAATCCGATTGAAAGTAAGCCTTTAAAAGCAGTTCTTTTTAAAATATGTGATAAGACTTAGGAGGAAAGAATCAAGAGTTTAAATGTGTGACTTTTTGCTTGGTCTCTTCTCTAGTCCAATATTTTTGTTTGTTTGTGAAGCCACTGTACAGTAATAATATGTTTCTGATGTGTAAACCTATTCTCAAATTTGAATAAGTACAATTATGATAGTTGAAAAGTGGCTTAATGAAACGCTGCTCAATGAAATATTGGAAAAAATGCTATTCTTAAAAGTATTTTTTTCAAGTAGAGCCTCACTTCTGAAACTAGTACACCCTTTCACTCTTTAAGAATGTGGGTACAGTAACCTAAATCCCACAATTCTGAAATACAAATTGAAAATATAAATTGTTCTGTAATAAATGAAACTTGGAACTGTAAACCAAATTAAATCTAGCCACTGTTATAGGCAGAGTCACTAAGACAGATTTGTGTTGCCTGTACTGCATAATATTATTGGATTATCCATAATACTGCATTTGTCAAATGCAATATGCTAGTGGCTACATAAAGAGTTTTCTTAGTGTATTTATTTGGATAGGGAATTTGCTCTATGTTGAACTAATATATTAATTTAAAAGCCATCCTTGTATTTTTTGGGAAAATCTTTAATATCAGATTCGAAAGTCAAACTTGTTGACAATAGTATGCATACTGATGTGCTCTCCTTGTTAAAAAAATCCTTCAGAACTTGAATTTGAGGTAAAGTGAACATACTGGCATTTTAGGCAACCTTTGGGAACCGGTGTTGGAAAACCCTACACCATGGATTTCTTTTTCTATTTTAATTGAAAATTATGTTCAGTGCTGCTTCTTATGATTTGAACTGGGTTAAGGATATGTGAAATGGGCAATTCAGTTTTACAAACCTTTTATCTAAGATTTTTTTTTAAGAAAGAAGGTAGTCCAGTAGTAGCTATAGAAAGAAAAAGAATGTTAGGAGTCCAATTTAGACTAAAATGATAACCAACATTGGATGGCTCAGCACTTAGTTATGGCTGCTATAGCTTTTTGTTTGTATTAGAATAACAGCAGTGCAATTATTCATTTGAGCCAACCTCCAAGACTTCAGCATAGCAAAAGTTAAGTTTTGTGACACATCTGTATGCAGAAAAAGAGGGTTGTGATCTTTTGTATATGGTATTATGAAGCTTTAAGGCAATGTATATTTGAATGCTGCAGATGTTCAGAAATTTGTTTCCAGAGTTATAACATTAGGCTGGATAATGTGTTTTTTCCTGACAGTCACTTAATACCACTTTTGGGGGAGCTGGGTAAGAAAATCTTAACTGGCATGTCTTTAGGATTTAAATTCTATAATTGGAAACTTAAAGAGTTTGGGTCCCCCCCCCAAAGTTAACTAGGAGCTTTGCATTTTGACAGTTCATCATACATGGTTGGCTGTCAGTGGAGTATCAATTTAAGGCTACCTCATTTACCAGGATCCACTTTTATGTTTATACAATTGC
Organism: Stegonotus admiraltiensis; assembly: GCA_032468215.1. Taxonomy (NCBI): domain Eukaryota; kingdom Metazoa; phylum Chordata; class Lepidosauria; order Squamata; family Colubridae; genus Stegonotus; species Stegonotus admiraltiensis. The sequence continues at coordinate 105,947 of JANHZT010002010.1, read as the reverse complement.
CTCCCAATTTGGATTATCGAAATTTGGAACACCGGGAGGCAAGATTAGCATTTTTAAAGCCAATATATTTAGCATGGGTCTTTTCTTCCCAAGATATATAAGGGGGAAAGGAAGAAGCCTTCCTTAGGAATTTAAACAAGTAGTAGGAGTTTGACTATGTTTTAAGAGTAAAAAATGTAGGAATACATCAGAATTGGGTAAAAATGGAAAAGTTAAGGGTAGCCACTTAAGTATACAAAAGAATAATCCATGTAGGGTGTCTGATTGAATGGCTTGCAAAATTGTAAAGTAATTTGATGTATGTTAATTTCCTTGCCTTCGGTTTTCCCCCTGTAAACAATATTAGCTGCTCCAGATGTGTCACTGAAGATAAACATTTCCTTTTACATTATCCAAACTAAGGTATTTTGGAACAACTAGAAAAATGTACACAGATGTGGGATGAAGAGAATCCGATGCATATTTTAGCTAGTTTTCTCCAGTAAGTAAAGAGTCTGTAGTTGGAGATAACATAGCAATGTGAAAAAATACACTTGCAAACAGAACACTAAATTTTATGTTCTTGTTTGACTTTTTGAAAATAAGAGAAATTGTGTGAATTGTGAAAATTCAGTTGATTTTTCTCCTGTATGTTTTTTTTAACTAGTACAGCTGATTTTTTTTCAATCCCTACCCTATATTTTAACTCCCTGAACTACTATTTGTGCATTTATATACAGATGTTAATTCATTTCAAAAGCTTTGTGCCAGTGAAGGGTGATTGGTGCTTTCAGACATTACCTAGAATGTTAATACCCTTGTAGTTCGAACAGTTATCTGTAAATGTAGGGGGAAGACAAATCTCTTGTAAACATTTGTACTGAATAACCTCTTCTTTCCTCCTGAAAGCAAGGCTAGTGAAGTGCTGAAGACCACAAGGGATTCCAAACTAATGGACCTTTGCGAAGAAAAGCGTTGGCTTATGTGGAATTTACATGGGCCTCATGGAAGAAAGCTTATCTGTTTAGTATTTGTGCATTTTACTAAAATGGCAGCTTAAAAAGTTGTGTATCTGCTATTTGTGATGCCAATGCCCATGTTTTAAAGTGGAAAATTGACCTCTTTGCTTTGTGCTGTGTACACAAGATTTCTGCAAAAGTAAAGGAAAAAAAAAACCTTTTTATGGCTCACACAGCTTAAAATAGCTGTCACTCAAAACATGCGCTCACAGTCGAGCTGATTTTGTTTCATTCTAAATAAATTGTTTCTTTTGAGGAAAGTGGTTTTTCTGCCTGGAAATGAATTGACGACAAACCTTTGACCCCTTTGTTTGCAGCTGTGGGGGTACTTTACAACTGCTCCTGCTGCTCCTTCTCCTCGATCTGATAGTTGTGGGTCTCACAAGAAACAGGGAAACCTTCGCTTTGATATTGACCATCTTTTGTATCAGATCTGAAGAAATCTAGTTTGTTGTGTTGCTGTGTCCTCTTGTGTACGGTGAATGGGGATCAATGGCTGCTATCTCCTCATCTTTACGAGGAAATGGTGCTGTTGCTGGCATGCAAGAAGCAGGGAAAGCATCTTAAGTCTCAGAACAGTGTACAGATCTGGGACTGTGTTGATTTTGAAGAGCTGGAGTTCCTGAATTTTAAGTTCTTGATTTATTTTGTTCACCTAACTTGTTTGGCCTTAGTTCTGATTTTAATTTGAAGAAAGTTTGAAATTGCTTTGCATCTTGCTCATAACCTTTTCACCAAATTGAAAAGAAAAAGTAACTCATAAAAAAAAATATTAAATGATAGCGCGTTTCCAGACACAGTTGAAGAGCTCCTCCACCACCAGGGGCTTTTCTTCAGAGTTATGCAGTCCTGGGTGTAGTTCTGAATGGAAGAAGAGTTCCTGAGAGCTAGAGCGCTGTCATTTAAAACCTGTACGATTGTTATTGGTGCTCTTACTTGACCCGTTTTGAAGCAAATGGTCTACACACCTTGGATGTGCATGCAACCTTGATCGTTTCGTAGGTACCGCTGCAAACTTTTTAGTTTGTAGTACAGATGATATCAGGAGGAAAAAAAAAAGTGGTGAAACTTTGAAAAAAAATGTGCTATATTTCCTGCATTTGGGGATCTTGAGCTTTGGAAAGCTGTTCCCACTGTGCAGGAGTACAACTCTTTGCTGCAGGAGACTTCGGGGCACAGTTGACTACACATCACCAGAGGTCAAGAGGAAGCGAACAGTGCTGCACCTGCATCGTGGCTGCAGAAACTGCATTTGTTTCCCAAGTCTCTTAGAATTAACTAGTTGCCATTTGACATGCAGATGGAAGACACCTTGAAATGCAAGCTTGCTCTGGTTGCCTTGAAATGCTTAACCTATTGTGGATAAAGAACACTAGCGCGGTCCTATATCCATGCAGGATGATTGCTAGGCAGCAGGTGCTTATCAACCAAGGATGCTACGATTGTGTTCCACAAAATATGGGTTCCCATGGCAAACTGCTGTATAAAACTCTTAAACAGGTAAGGGGGTTTTAAAGAGGTCAAAGTGAATTGTAATTATAAGGAACTGGGTTGACTGCTTTTAAGGCTTTGCTCATTGTAGCCTTCCAAGTTCTTAAATTACTGGTTCTTACTAACTTTTACAGTGCCCCCTCCCCCAATGCAATGAGGTTTAGTACAATTAAGAATGAATTTGAACATCTAATGCCACTTTCATATTGATTCCTGAACTTTTTAAATGATGTAAGTAGTTGTGAGGGCTGAGCATGTATGGTGACATTTCTATTCAGTAAATTACAGAAGCAACTAAGAGGCTTGTATCAAACACAGTAATCTCTAATAAGGTCCAGACTCTCCTTTCTCCGTAAGAAAAGTAATGTAAAAAAAGGTGGATGTGTATTTCTGGGTACATACGTAACGAAATATATTTATGTTGTGATTGGTCCCTTTCCTCTGTACAGTGAAAGTCAGTGGAATGTGAAGAGGACAGTTTTTAGATAATTCAATTTTTTTCAATAGATTGATATATGACTAGAAATACAATCAATCTGCTTATGGAATGCTAGAGGATATCAGTAGAGAGACTACTTGGCAGAAATAGTTATAATTCTAAACTTTAGAATTTTTCTCGATTGGTAAGTAACAGGTTCCATTAAGCATCCTTTATTGGAAGAAAGCAGCTAATTTTAATAAATAGATGAAAAGGTTTGGTTAAGTATCCTCTGATTGTAATCTAAAAAATAGTATTCCTAACAACATCCTTGCTCCTATCTACTCAGAAATAATTCATGTAAAATGGAATTTACTGCTACATATTTCTCTATAGAATTGCAGCTTAAAAGAGTTTCTGATGATGGAATGATACAGTTGAGTTAGCAAACTGAAGAAGATTCTTCAGATCAATTAAATCAAAATATTTGATGTATTTTCCTTTTTATTGTTCAACCCAGTATATAATTCCAGTGCATTTGGTGCTGAGAAATGCTTTTAATAGTTGTTCCATAATAGTTATTTCTTCACAGGATTGGTCAGCCCCTCTGGACTGATTAGAGGGACATCTTTATCTGAAAGGTAACTATTTTTTCCCATAAGAATGAAATGCTGCTTAGGTTGGCTTTGACTATGACATAACAATATAAAAATGGACGTAGCTGTGTAATCATTCAAAGCAGACATGAGAAACTTGTGAAACTGCATTTCCTTAGAGCACTGTCTTAAAATTGTATACTCTAAAACTAAAGTGGAATAGCACAGTTTTAATATTAAACAGCATTTAATATAATTTTAGAAAACCTTACCAATTTCATCAGAGAAGAAAATTATCCCACTAAAACCAATGAAATTGAAAAAAATGATTAGCTTTGGCTAATACTGTACATAACTTGTACAGTTAAAGGCAGCTTTTAGTTACCAATCCAAACATTAAGGCTATACATTTTTAAGATTTCAGACAGTGAGTATTTCATTAAAAAAGGCAATCAAAATGAAATATTGCCCCTCATCAGAACATACTCTACAATGGTACATAATCCTTACATTTCTCCATTTTTCTAGCTGAATATAACAAACCTAACACTGTTCTTCTGACTTGTTTACTGTAATAGGTATAGTCTTAAAGAAGATTTTTTTATGTTTCAGCATATGAACTACAAAGATAGCTACTCTGACTACCAAGTCAGAGTTTTATAAACCAAGATTTACTGTAATGTGCATGACCTTATGAAGCCTTGAGATTATAATACATTCTTTAGAAGAATAGGTTTGTATAGCTTTTAGTTTGATTGTAGTTAGTCACTGAATGCTCTGATGTTTGCATTAATTATACTACATAAACTTGTGTTTTGAATTGGCTTGTTTCAGAAATATTTAGAATTGGTATTCAGCCGGAATCTCTAGTTCATATAAAACGAGATGCTCTGGTTAGCTAGAGTTAAATGTTTCTACAGCCATTCTTGGGATCACGCAAAAGGAAAGATCCGGGCATTCTGTGATTGGTGTATGTTGTGCAATGATTGACTCTGTGTCCATAGTCTTTTTTTTTAGACTGGCAAATTACGTTAATTTTTTCTGCACTAATTTAACAATGGAGCTAAAATTTGCTCCATTATTTTATCCCAGATATGCTAAGATGGTGGGTGGGGAGCCTTCCTGATTGTAACATATAAAAATTAATTGATCAGGAAGTATGGCTGTTAATTGGCAGAAGTTAAAAGGACATCCCTAGAGAAATAGGGATTCAGGCTAAACCAGGAATTCAAAAAGCATCCCAGAAGATAATGATATCTGTAATGGTTGCTAGAAACTATGCAATTACTGGGATAGTTTCTACAGTTACTGGGATAGAACCAGGTTTGCTTCAAGGGTATCTTTGCATTTTTTAAAATATCTTTACAAAGTAGTTTTACAAATACTTTGATTCCAGACTTAAGCATATTTAAATAAAATCCTTTGAAATCAGTGGGTCTTTATTCCTGATTAATTTGCATCAAATTAATCAGGAAGAACACATAAATGCATAATAAGGAAGAATGCATAAATGCACACTCTCCAGTGGTTGTAGAGTTGGATTTTTTATCCTGGATAATTTCTTATGTCATGTGAACCAGACTGAATTATGCAAAAAGAAGAGAGGAAAGAGAGGGAGAGGAAAAGAAAGAAAAAGAAAGAAAAGGCAACGGTGTAGATTTACACACTTACATTTTATTTGAGCAGAGAATACATAACTCTTCATTTAAAGCCAATCACTATTTAGTACGGCAGATGGGGTCAGAATCAAATTGCTTATATTCTTAAATTAAATTTGCTTCTTGAACAGGTTAAACATTTCAGGCAAATCCTTAGTGTTTTCAAGTGCATTATTTACTAAGTTACTGTCCCCAGGAGCCTGAATGATAATCTTGGTGTTAAGTCTTCAAACAAGGCAAATGTAAATGCCCACTGCTGGTAGCTTCTGATGATGACAGACTTTGATTATTAAGGAGAGTAATGATTGGGCTTTAACTCAAAGAATAATAGGACATAGAAGACATCAAGGCTTCTATGTACCACTGATGACACATCTATGTACCAAGACATTCAAGTACCACTGAATGCATTTTATACCTTTGGGATGTAAAAAGAATTCAGTGGTACTTACCAAGATACCTTGCACAGTGTGCTGTATGTTCATTTCTACTTTCCATCATGTGTTATATACCTGAGATCATTTTTAGCGATAAAGGTATCTTAATTTCTGAATGAATCTGAAATATTTAGGAAAAGATATCAGAGGTTGCAGTTTATTTAATTATTTATTAGATTTTTTTTTAAAACCACCCATTACCTTTTAAGTAACTCAAGGCAGCAAGCATACATAATATTCCTTTTATTTTTCCCACAATAACAATCCTGTGAGGTGGGTTGGGCTGAGAGAATGACTGGCCCAGAGTTACTCAGTTGGGTTATATTGTATGTATTTGGATTTTGTTTTTGTTTTTTGTCTTCGGGGTCAGCCTTGTTTTGTGGTCACCACATAGATACATCCTTAAGATCTCCAGGCGATATTATCAGGAATAGTTTGCCCTTCCTTCCTTTCTAGTACTGAGAGTGTGATTGGCCCAATGTTACTCAGTTCTTGAGCCTCAGGCAGGAATAGAATTCAGGTTTCTCAGCTCCTAGTTCAGCATCTTAATCACCAGATCTAACTGGCTCTATGTATTTTCTATTAGCAATTTCATTGTTCATTTTCTGGGCCATAGTTGGTGAACAAACCACCCTCACAGTTTTTTTTTATTATTTTTATTATTATTATTATTATTATTATTTGAAAAAGCTTTTTATTTTTTTTCTCATAAACATATCTTAAATGTACAATTTCTTATCTAACATACAAATTTTCTTTTAACTTTCATACTAATACAATCTTCATCCTAAACAATTTAATTATATTCAGGGTTGCTCTTCTACCATTTCATCTCCCTTGTTTTACAACAATCCTTCTTCTCCCTCTCCTCTCTTTTCTTTCCCTTCCTTCTTCCATCTACTCTTCTACTTTCTTCTTTCCTCCTCTCCTTTTCGTTCTCTACTTCCCCTTCCTTTCCCCCACCACCCTCACAGTTTTTGGAATGGAGAACAGTATTTTAATTTATTTATTTCAACTTAACATAAAAATAAACAGTAAAGATGGCATATGCCCAGCAAAGGAGTTCAATGACTCTAGCCCGGAACCTGGAAAAAGAACCAGATTTTTTAAGGCCATCCAGAACAGCATCAGAATAAATTCCACCTTGATCTCAGAGGAAGGCTTATTCTAGTAGGCAGGTGCTGCAACAGAGAAGGCATACTTCTGGGGTCCTGTTAGAGGACACTACTTAATCAAAGGAACCTGGAATGCCCCAACCCTGTCATGTTGAAATGCCCAGGCTGATATCTGACACAGGAGAGGTAGTTTCTCAACTAATACAATCTCCTACCAAGTAGATTAACCAGCATCTGAATTGCACTGAGAAGCAGATTGGAAACCAGTGTAGCTTGCAAAGAGAGGTACCACATGGGCACAAGGGCATATCCATCACTGACTGCATCAGTTGAAGGTTCCAATGAGCTCTTGAAAGGCAGCCACATGTAAGATGCGTTGTACATCAAGCTATAATATGACTATGTCATGAATGACTATCTAAAGAGTGTCTATGGAGATTCTCGGTCATCCAGGTCATGGTTGTCCCAAAATGCTTTTTCAAGAAGCAACTGGACTTTCTGGTAAGTAAATAACCAGAAAGTCCAGTTGCCTCTTGAAAAAGCACCTTTAGGATGACTATCTGAAGAGTCTTTGAATCTAGGAAATGATGCTACTAGTGTACCAAATAAAGCTGTTCAAGAACTTTCATGGCACAGCTGTTACCTGCTCATTGAGCAGGAACTGTGCAGCCAAGAGACCCAAACATTGTACACTATATACAAACTGAATACAGGATTCAGAGCATTCTGTTTTCCAGATTAAATGGTTAAAAGAGAAAGAGCATTTTGATGCAATGTGGCAGAAGAGAGAATGTATATTATAATTCTTTATCACCATTACATTATCATTTTACCCAACTATAGGCATGCTGAGTATATAAGTCTTTTTTAATCTTAGAGGATAAATGTCTTTTGGGTTGAAAAGGCAGAGTTAACAGCTAATTGACTTAGCTGTTGGAAGTGGAAGACACAGAGCACAAAAATCATTTTGAGGATATATCTCTAGTTCCTTTTTAAATCTATTCATGCTTAATTATTACAGTGGATGGTGATATTATCTTTTTCTTTTGTCTGAGGACAAATAGTGAAGAAAATGCCAAACGATGTTAAAGTTTTACTGCAAAATTAAAGAGTAAACATCTGGGCTGCAAAAATCTGAACAAGCATCAGAATTAATATTTTTCTTGCTCTCTGTGCTGCTATCTAGTGGTTGTTTGGATCATTGCAGACCAGTTATTGTATTTCTGTGCTATGCTACCAGACAGGACCGGCTAGTGACAGAGGTCACTCTACTGCCCCCAGAGATTGGGGGCAGTAGAATGGCAGCACAATTGAAACATGAAATACCCTGGACTTAAAAACCATCACTGTTTCAGCAGTTTCTGATATGCAATGTTTATCTATAAGGAGAAAGATCCCCCAAATTAGGAATTCCATTAATATATTGCTACCCACCAAAATGTTCTCAAATATTTTGGAAAGCTTTTCCAGAAAATTCTTCTAGATGACTGGAGCAAGGTGTTGGAGACCATTTAATTCCTAAATTAGACTGGATATTTTTTTCATGAAAGACCAGGTTCACACATGAAGATTCAGCTAAATTAATTTATCGCTAAAAGCCTATGCACAGGCTTCAGTTGGCACAGGAGTCAGTCAACACCTACTTAGAATTAGATAAAGGTCAGTGGCACCCAAGGGGGGGGGGGTTGGACTTGGTTCTCTTGTGGCTACTACATAGGGTTTCTAGGCTGATCCCTCTTTTCACTCCCCTCCCTCCAGATTCTAACATCCCTTCTACGGTTTTAAAGGCAAATTGCCTTGATGAAATGTTAAGAATTGGTAAGATTACAGAACATATGAATATTTCTATTGATCTATTACATAAGATAGAATATTGAATTTAAAACTTCAAGAAGGCTTCTTATAGCATCCTTTTTTAATTTATAACATTTATTTATAACTCTGGGTGGTTTACAGTTATATACACAGTTAAAAAAGTTAAGATCAGACATTAAAACCAAGGACACATGGGGAGGTTGGGGGTGGGTGGGATCTGTTTTGTTATTTGGTTTATTTATAGAAGAATTGGGTAATAATTTAGAGGTCAATACTGGGTTATGGTTAAGCTGCACTTCAACTAAAATTAAAAAACACTAAAATATTTTAGTGAATTTAGTGAAGAAAGTTATAATTAATCAAGAACTACCATTCTTTACGCTGTCTATATTATTCTGAGGACCCAGATTGTTGGAGGCAATATGTTGACTAAACCGCTTAGAGGGCTGTAAAGCACTGTGAAACAGTATATAAGTCTAAGTGCTATTGCTATTCAGTAAAAGAAAAATATTAAATTTGCCTTGAGAATTATTTTTAATATGAAAAGTCCTTACAATCGTTTAATTCTGATTTATTGATAATTGGGAAGCATCATTAGTTAGATCCAGCCCAGGTTAACAAATGCAATCTAAAAGTTTAGTTTTTTTGATATACTGAGTTAGTTATGGGATTTCTGCCTAGGGCAATCTGATGCTCTCCAGATGTGCTGGAATTCCCAGTCAGGATGGACACATCTGGAATGCACCAAGTTGGGGAAGTTTAGCTTTAGTATCAATTTTACTATTACTTTTTTCAATGTATAGTTAAAGGTGGTATCCCCAACTTGAAAGGAGTAGATGAGAAATTAATAGCTCAGAATCGAAAAGAATATGGATAGCCTCAGATTGTTACCTAGGTTAGAGTGTGGGTTTGAATTCAAGTGACTGTGTTAATGAGATGCATTCTGGGTGGTTCAATGAATCATAAAATAATTTTTATGTGTAAGACTAGAGTACATTCATATTTATTCAATTTACCATGAGTTTAGACCCTTCTGGTTTGCATATGACCAAACAGATTATAGAATCTTCCATGTAAAGAAAAAGCACGTAAGTTACAACTTAGTGTATTAAAGATTATTATCAGTAAACTTAAAATAGATAATAAATGCTATTATGTAAGTCTACAATGATGATAAAAATTTAGAATATTATGTGTATTCTCAAAAAGAATCTAAATCCTTTGCCATCATATTATAGAAACGCCCATATGTTAAATATTTTTATGTGTAGCGCTAAATCTTACCAACTTCAGGAAGCGATTCCAAGAAGGATAAATATCAATTGCTCCAGCACGCCTTTTAGATTTTTTGTCCTAGAGATAAATATTTCATTCCAAGGAGGAATAACCCATAGCTTATAGACCACAAGAAACCCTTGGTTCTGTTTTCCTACTGGCATCCCAAAGATGCTTTTCAAAAGTCAACTTTGTTTTTTCCTTGAAGACATTTTGCTTCTTATCCAAGAAGCTTCTTCAGTTCTTATCAAATGGCAGGGAATGGTTCCATTCAATCACGTTGATAATATGGCCAGTGGGAAAATGGTTATGGAGTTTTTCGGTCAGCCAGGTCATGGTTATCCCAAAGGTACTTTTCAAAAGGCAATGGTTTCATTCCCTACCATTCAGTCAGAACCGAAGAAGCTTCTTGGATGAGAAGCGAAACGTCTTCAAGGAAAAAAACAAAGTCCAGTTTCCATTTGGAAAAACACCTTTGGGACAACCATGACCTGGATGACTGAGAATCTCCACAAGCATTTTCCCGCTGGCCATTTTATCAATGTGATTGATTAGTGGGGAGCATTTTGCTAGTTTACTATTAATAGTAACAGAAAACCAGAATCTGCAGTGATCCTTAGGGGATGGAGAAAGCCTTGTTTTCTCTCTAACCCTGCTCACAGTCCTTGGAGATGTGAATGGGAAAAGGCCATAAACCGTGAATTGTGTGACTGGAATGCCGTAACCAGTGTGTGTATGCGCACGCGCCACTGTTGGAACTTCGGAACCGGTTCATAAATAAGCTTTTTGGGGAGGGGTGTCCATCATAACTTCAAATTATGATGGTCGCTAAGTGACTGTTAAATGAGAACTATATTCTAAAGTAGATCAAATGTCTTTTATGAAACTTGGTATTTTATTTTCAATAATCTTTTTAAGGGTATCTCTCATCATGGTGTGACACAGAGTTCTGTGGTCGCATATGAACAGTGTGGCCTATATTCATGGTTAGGAATTACCCTTTATAGCACCAATCAAATATGCAATCCTGTAGTTTTTGGCATACGGAAAAGAAAAGGAAAAAGAAACTTAACTTGATATATTTTTAAACAATTCACTATTAGTGGTGTGTCATATTATGGGAGAATAACCATCAGGATTGTTTCTTCTTGTACTTCATACATTAAGAGTCCTTTCTTGCTGATGTTCTCAGGAATGTAGGGATTTGCAGTTCTTTGAATTCAATTTACAAAAAACAACTTGTATCACATGAAAATGAAAACTAGCCATGCTTTTTCACAGGATTGTTCAGTCATGGAAAAAGGTGGCTACTTAAAACAACAACTGCAGACTGCTGCTACATTTGTGGCCTTGCATGCTTTGAAATATTTTTTTAAAATCAAATCCAAAGCATTGTACAGCTTCATCGCTCATGTACCTTGATCCTAAGCATAGCAAAAGATTGCATCATGAGGAGGAGAGGGACAGTTTATAACATTATTTAATAAACATTGACAAAACAAAGTTCTAGGCCACTAAAGAATGATACTGCCACTCTGATAATCTTTGATCTTAAGTATAGTAAAGGAATTGTGTATGGATATCATTTCTTCATTGATAACTTATTGGTATGAGATACTGCACAGAAGTGTAATCACAATCCTAGCTATAACTATCGCTCAGTCATGCTTATCTTTTCACAAAAGTTTTCTTTATGTTAATGATTTTATATTAGAATGAGTTTGAATCTAACCAACAAGTGACATCTTTGAACATAGTCAATCTAGCAAATGGAATCGGAATGATAATGCTGGTTGGAGTAAATTTATTTACATCAAGCTGCTCTGTTTAGAGACAGGCCTCACAATTGACTGACAATCTGAGAATGATCCTGCATCATCATATGCATTTAAATTCTGTAGAAAGCAGTGATGATTAAGGTAAATTATGGTGGGACAGTGGTGAAACTGATTAAAATTTAACCTTTCCAGTGAATGCAGCAGATTTGAAAAGGAAAGAGCCAGGAAGAAGATGTCACTTCAGTGCATGTTGTACTGTATTTCATTCATTTGATTTAAAGAACCATTCTAGAGCTAAAACATTGCAGAAAATAATGTTCAGAATTGCCTTATTCTGTGGATGGCATCTTAGGCAATTAGTAATAGTAATAGAAGGAAAAACAGATGACTTTATTTTTCTTCCCATCCTGATGAAAACTGGGAATTGGTGATTCTAAAGATTATATACAATCCTTACAATCATATAAACACACCTTGACAAGTTGAAACAATGCTTTTTGCAGTATCTGCATGGAAAAGTGTCAATATTCATAAATAAGCACAAATTTCATAGTGATCAATTAGACTATTAGAGCAGAATTTCAGCTGACATAAATTCCTTAATGACTACTCTACACTGGCATACTTGGAATCAAGATTATTTTCCTTGCTTCTTTTGTTAAAGAGAAACAAGTTTATGCTGAAAAAGCTGAGGAACCAACTATATTTCTTGATATGTTTGTAAAACAATCTGTGGATGAATCAGGTATTTTTTGAGTAGGTTTAGTCAACTGATTTTGTTAATATTGGGATCCATTTCAGTACTTTGTTTTTACCTCTGTTACGCCTCAGGAGAAGTTTCTCATTCAAAGTGGGCCTTTACCAGCAAATAAACAACTTTTAAGCTTAACAAATGAAAAGCCTGGAATGGGGAGTGGAATGATGTAAGCAAATATTTTGCATCATTATAATTCAGTCTTAAGGAAATGAAACTGGTAGGCACTCTTAATCAATGCCATCAGTCATCATAGAGCTGCACATTGGGATGTTGAACAAGCCAGAAAACGGCCAAGAGCCAAGTAAGATAACGAGCTAAGCCTGAAACTGAAAAGAAACTGTTGAACATATGAGAAACCACCATAAATGACTGAAGGGCTGCGGTCCTTTAACTGATATTGCCGTCAGATAAAAATAATACATTCTACTATTTTCACATGCAGTTGCAGCAATGGGATTGCTACCTGCTAGAGTGTAAATATGTTTTTGTATTGGTCAGTGAGCTCCTTCACATGGCTAGAAAATTAGCAATTGCAACCAGCCAAGCAAAGAAAGCATATATGACACAAGAAAACAACTCTACTTCAGATTCCAATTGGAAGCATTAAATATACAAATAGAAAAGTGTCATCAACTTTGGCACTTTTTTCTAAAAATGTCACAGCAAATGTAAGTATTAAAAGGATACTGTCAACTTGATACAACATTATGCAAGATTTAATCTGTTATGCTGGTTCAGTGTGAAAAAGCTCTATTCACTAAGTAGAAAGCCTATTTCACATGCTTACTTATTTAGAAGCATGTGTTCATGCAGTATGTAATGCTTTTCCTAGTTTAAGCAAATGATCTTTAAGAATAATAGTGGATTGAACCTTAGATCTGACTATTTTACTTTTCTAGCCATTGACCTGTGTTGAATTTCAACTATATGGTCAGTGGCTGTGTTAGCTTGGGAATTCCAGCCCAATGCATTTGTAAAACAGCTACAATTGGTAGGCAGGCATAGATATTTCCTATTATCTATGAGCTGATTCTTTTTAGATTAAAACTGATAAGATATAAGTACAATGGATATAAAAAGTCTATATAGATAGTCCTCAGCTTACAACAATTTGTTTAGTAACTGTTCTAAGTTACAATTGCACTGAAAATAGGGACTTATGACCCTTTTGCACACATAGGACTTGCAGTATTCCTACAGGCATGTGAACAAAATTCAGGCACTTGGCAACTGACTCATATTTATAACAGTTTTAGTGTCCTGGGGTTATCTGATCACCTTTTGTGACCTGACAAAATCAATGGGGAAGCCAGATTAATTTAACAAGCATGTTACTAATTTAACAATTAGTACTGCAGTGATTCACTTAGCTGTGGCAAGAAAAGTAAAAAAATGGAGCAAAACTTACTTAACTGTCTTGCTTAGCAACATAAATTTTGGGCTCAATGGTGTTTGTAAATTGAGGATTACCTGTACACCCCTGTTTAAATGCCAAGTTTGTGAGATGTAAAAAACAACAACAGACCAAGATAAATCGCTTCAGATTTTTTCCACCTTTAATATATCAACAGTAATAGAATAGAATTCTTTATTGGACACACAAGGAATTGGACACACAAGGAATTTGTCTTTGGTGCATATGCTCTCAGTGTACATAAAGAAAAAATATATTTGTCAAGAATCATAAGTTACAACACTTAATGATGGTCATAAGATACTAAAAAGCAATCAAATCATACTAGGAAACAATAAAAACAATATAAGTTTTAAAGATACAAGTAACATGGATATAGCCATAACTGGGAAGAGATAGTAGAAGCTGTTCAACTCAATTGAAAAATCATTAAGAGGGAAATATAAAAATAAAGCACCTACAATAACATGGTTGCATAAGTGTACCTTAAAACTAATATTTTATTGAAGCATCTTTTGAGTTTATGACAGCAGTCTTTTGGGGTAGGAGCATATCAGCATGGCATATCTTGCCTTGGGAATTTTGCCTTCTTGCAAAAGTGCTCCAATCAGTCAGATTGCAAGGACATCTGTGCACAACCCTCTTCAGGTCACTCTAGAGATTTTCAATTGGATTCAGGTCCAGGCATTTCCTGGGTCATTCCAGAACTTGGATCATCTTCTAGGGAAGACATTCTTTTGTTGATTTGGAGATATGCTTTGGGTCATTATCGTGCAGAAAGGTGAAATTCCTCTTCATCTTCAGCATTTTAGCAGAAGCCTGAAGGTTTTTGTGCCAAAACTGATATTTGGAACTGTTCATAATTCTCTCCACCTCAACTAAAGCTCCTATTCCAGCTGAAGAAAAGCAGCCCCAAAGCATAATGCTGTCACTCCCATGCTTCACTGTGGGCACGGTGTACACAGTAGGTACAGTGTACAAAAACTACACTGATGCACAGAGTTGTTTCTACATCAAATATACTTTTTGGAATTATGGCCAAAAAGTTCAGTCTTGATCTCTTCAGGACCATGGGATATTTTCCCACATGCTTTTGTCAGACTTGATAATAGGTTTTTGGTATTGTAGCTCGGCTTGGATGTTTTTTCTTGCCACCCTATTCCACAGCCCAGACACGAAGAATACGGAAGATGGTTGTCACATCTAGTACACCATCAGTATTTTCCAGAAATTCCTGAAGCTCATTTAATGTTAGGTTAGCAGGAGCTAGGGTGAAGATGGGAGCTCACCTGTACGCAGAGCCCGGATCTTTGAAATAGGTACCATTTCGGTAAGATAAAGCATTCTGTGATGTCATACTGGCCACATGACCTTGGAAATGTCTTCGGAGAGCTTTGGCTCAATGGCCTTAAAATGAAAATGAGTACTGTCTCCTATAACTGGCAACAACTAGCAGAGTAAAATCCACAGGAACTCCTTTTTAAGATCCCACAGAGTTGGTCTCCTCTGGGCCCCATCAGCTAAACAATGCCGGCTGGCAGGCCCGCAGGGGAGGGCCTTCTCTGTGGCTGCCCCAGCTCTCTAGAACCAGTTACCTCCTGAGATCCAGTCTACCCCCACCCTATTGGCCTTCCAGAAAGTGGTGAAGACCTGGCTTTTCTGGCAGGCCTGGGACCGTTGATCTCGCTGTTGCAATCTTGCAAGATCCGTCCATGAATGGTGTGCATGGGCTTTTAATGTTTTTATAATGTTTTTAAATAATTTTTCTATGTTCATTGTTTGCATTATTTTTGCTGTAAGCCGCCCAGAGTCCCTTGGGAGTTGGGTGGCATAGAAATGCAACAAATTAAATTAAATTAAATTAATTTTTTAACCTTTATTGTTGCTATAGGCCTCTTGACAGCCTCTTAGACCAGTTTCCTTCTTGGTTTTTCATCAAGTTTGGAGGGACATCCAGTTCTTGGTAATGTCACTGCTGTGACATATTTTCTCTACTTGCTGATGACTGTCATCACTGTAGTTCCATGGTATATCCAATGCCTGGGGAAAAAAATTGTACCCTTCTCCTGAGTGATACCTTCCAATGAGATCCCTTTGATGCTTTGTAGGCTCTGTGCAGACCATGGCTTTTGCTGTAAGAAGCAACTGAGCAGATGTCAAAATAATAATAATAATGAAATATCGCAACCTGGCCATCGAAACTACACGATTATGAATGAAACATGTCATAGCGATACCCATTGTCATTGGGGCACTTGGTACCATGTCCAAGAATTTTACAAAATACATCAATAAATTGCAGCTTCCTGCAATAACACCAGCGGAACTGCAAAAAACTGTGCTACTCGGAACATCATACATCTTAAAAAGGTACTTGGTTGGTAACTAGGATGCTGATGGCAACCCATATCAACTACCTACGCCAGTCAATAATATTTGTGATACATTTTTAAATGTTCAGTTGACTGAGTTTCATGGTTAATTAATAAAGGTTTATAATAATAATCAGACTAGAACAGCTGAACTTTATATGGGCTTGATCAGAGTCACTTTAATTGATAGCAGGTATGTACTGTCAACCTGTAAATGACTATTTAATATCACTTTGAATGTTATTGGTTAATTCTGAACATAGCCATAGCCCTACTTCTGAAAGGATGTGCACACTTATACAACCATTTTATTGTAAGTATTTCATTTTTATTTTCTTCCCTAAAAGACTTGTTTTTCAGTTGTTCAGCTTATAGGTTGTATTAAAAGTGGAAAAAATTCTGAAGTGATCTATACAGGTCTGATTTTTTTAACATCTCAAAAACCTGGCATTTCAACCAGGTGAGTTTAGGCTTTTTATATCCACTGCATATATCTCTATAACAGCCTTAGTTCCCCCCATCCCCCCAAATTTGTGTCTCATCTCAAACACATTAGGAAGTGATATAAGTACACACATATATACTGTATGTAACAACAATGATTTTCAGATCTGAACAAATGCAATCCTATTATATAAACTTTGTAACGTGAGATAAGCACATTCATATAATAATTCAAATGTTTTCTTTTTACTTTTGGGTGAGTATTCCTTGTTGGACATAAAGCCAATTGAGTTTTCTAATTCTGGTAGCTATCGACACTTTCAAGAGATACTGGAGTACTCATAGATCATTGTACCCATAGATCTCCCAACATGAGGCCTTGTGGGTGTTGAACTGTAAATCCTACCTATGTTAGTTGAAAATTAAAAGGCACTCATAATCTGACATTTCTGGAAAACATTGTTTGGAAAAGGTTGGAGTAAGATCAAAGGAGTGAAAATGACTTCTGTTCTCAAACCTTTCGCTTAGGTACACTAAACATCTCAATGTACAGGTAATCCTCGACTTACAACAATTTGTTACAGCAAAGTTACAGCAGCACTGAAAAAGTGACTTATGACCACTTCTCACACTTATGACAGTTGCAGCATCCCCATGGTCCATGATCAAAATTCAGACACTTGGCAACTGATGTATTTATGATGGACAGTGTCTCAGAGTTATGTCATCACCTCTTGTGACTGTCTAACAAGCAGAGTCAATGGGAAAGCCAGATTCACTTAACAGCCATGTTACTAATTTAACAACTGCATTGATTCACTTAACTGTGGCAAGAAAGGCCGTAAAATGGGGCAAAATTCACTTAACAACTGTCTCGCTTATCAACAGAAATTTTGGGCTCAATTGTGGTTGTAAGATGAGGACTACTGGTATTGAATATGAATTACAAAACTTGCTTCCTTATTTGGTCTGATATTGTGGGGAGGAAGTTTTTTTCTTTTTTGCAAAAATGAGATCTTGTCCTAATTCTCAGAATATAGTTTTATTTGCCCTCTAAAAGAAAGGATGATCTTTTTAGTATGTGTGCTTATTTTTAAATGAAGACTGATGATATGCTAATATGAATTAACTGATGGTTAGCATTTTATCCTGCTATTTCTCCAGGAACTCCAGGCAACTTACATGAAGATAGCTCTTCATTTTATCCCCACCACATTCCTATGAGGTAGGTTGGACTGAGAAAGAGTAACACCATGTGAGTTTCTACATCAGAGATGAGATTCAAATCCTGGTGCTACCGGTTTGCTATCGGTAGCGCCTGGGTGTGCGTGCTTTGTGAGCATGCTGCACTTCTGCACAGAATGTTTTTGATGACATCTGGGCAGGTGGGCGGAGCCTCCCGCCGCTGCCGCTACTGGTTCAGCCGAACTGGAGCGAACTGATAGAAACCCACCCCTGTTCTACATATAGCTGATGTTATACTTAAACCTTCATCTCCTTTGTTCCTCTATTTTGAGATATTGATCAAGCAGCTGTCAAGATACAAGAAGGGATGTCTAATTTAACCTTTCCATATGCTTTGGATGATAACTGCAGTAATTTTCAGACTCGAACACACTTTGCTAAATGAAACAATTCAAAGAAGCCATTTTGACCATGGCACTCAGACTCTGGTGGTTGCAGGAATCAAATTAAAGCATCCATAGCAAATAGCTGAGCAGCTTCTATTTGACCACATGCAACAATACAGAAATATATAATTACAGCATAGCTTATAGGCATGCAGAATATTAATATTTTTGAAAGACACCTTGTAGCCACTGTCCCATAATTAGTTTATTGTTGAAAATTTATGACTTGTACAAGATGAGTCTTTGGAGAATTGCAGAATCTTGTCTGCTTATATAGTGGATTCAATTTTCTTGTCTCCATTTTTGGGCTAAAGGTTCCAAGAATAATGAAATGGATGAAACAAGGAAACATATGCCAGTCAAAATGAAGGACCATGCATATGTCTGTGTGTAATCATACAGCCAACCTGTAAGTAAGAGGAACATCAGGATTTGGTTATTAAATCATTCTCATTTGGTGTAGTTGTCTTTTCATATCATTACTAATGCAACACTTTTAAAACCATGTAGGTACCTCAACAATACTGGGTTTGCATCATTTAACCTAAGTGGCAATAAAGATTATGTCTTATATATTAATCCACCTTAATTGGTTTAAATTGCAGGAGCTGATGTCTTATTCCAAGGTAAATATATTTCATTCCTTTAATATTCTGTCATGTTTATTAAATAATCTGTTTCAGTTTTTCTTTTACCAGTCTGTTAATTTTTCTGCTTGCTCAATCTCTCTATGTTAGGATCTGCTACTGAATCCCACATTTGAGTACATTGTTCGACAGCAAAGAAGAGATGGGGGCTTTTACAGCAGTATTGAGCTATGGAGTACTTGAGTGGTGCAGACTAAACATTCTTATACACCCACATACTGTATAAGGACATTTTAATTTTGGTGAATTTTATGTAATGTATATAGAATGAATCTTGGTGATACTCTTTAATATGATAAACTTTTAAGTATTAATAATTTTGAAAATGGGTAAAACATATCTTTTGAAAAAGTATATAAATTCATACAAGTAATGATCTATTATCCTACCCCTAACATTTATAGAACAAACTGATCTCTTATTTGGTGAGATCTCATTGGTGTTCACACAGTTACTTAGGAATAGGGTAAATCCCCAGGATCCCGTAGCAATTAGGTTGTGGAGGATTTTCTTGCTCTGGCAAACTATTAAAATTTACCACCAGAGGGCTTGTTCCCACATTGAAATAGTACGGCTCTTATTTAAAGCACTCAAATAGATCCTGCCTGAAAACCTGCTTCTATTGATTCACACTTATGTGGTGCTTCTATGTATTACATGTATGAATTGGATTACTAGGGGATCATAAGATCCTTGACAGTCTAGTTCTCTTCATTAAAGGGCTGGTCCTTTGCTGTTTCCAGGGTGGCCCCGTGGGCAGATCTAAGCATCCTGTGGGCCTTGAGTTTGACACCCTTGCCTTAAACTATGGGGTTTTTTTTTCTAATTTAAATCTACAGCAGATAACTTGCATTGAACGTACTCAGATGTTAGAGATATGAAAGAATATGCACATTTACCAAATATACATATGGAATTCTGACTCTATTCTTTTTTTGAAGTCTCAAGTGCCTTAACATGGTGTATACAGACACGATCATATTTCTGATTATTTCACTTACTCTTTTCTGTTTTTTTCAGGGCTATGAAATACCTTCTGAAACGTATCCTGATTATACCAAATGATGTTACCTACAGAATTATTTAAAAACAGTACTTGCCATTTTGTTTTCAGTTCTTTTCCTGAATAAATCCAGTGTTCATATTTTACTTCCAGTGCATATTGTAAGGAATGTTTACCTCAGGTGAAAATCTTTGCAGTTAAGCCTCTACTGTCTTAAGAATATAGGTTTTATTGGGCTCAAAGTATATAACCATGTAGTTTAATTGCTCATTCATTTTTTAAAAGTTCTTCTGCTTTAGGTTTCACTATCTTGAATCACTGAATCCACATCCAATGGATACTATTAATCCCAGTTATGTAGATAAGATGCATGGATACAATTGCAATATAAAACACATACAAACTTTACAATGATTGTCTTTTGGAAATGAATCCTGTCTCACTAGTACTTCTCAGAATCCACTCTGACAACTGGACCATACCACAGAAAGCAAGACGGCTGTGGGTTTACCATTTTTGTTGCTAGCTGCTAAGGAAGGGCTAATAAACTAGATTTAAATGTTAACACAATTAAATTTAATTAATTATTTACTAGAAGTACTTCAAGAATTATCTTGTCATGTAGTTATTAATGTGTTAATTTTAAAACCTCTTACATTTTTTCTATTTGGCACAGCTCTTCAGAGGCAGTCCCTGCCCCATTCCCTAGAATATGCTTCAGGTGTGGGTCCTGAATTAACATCTTTCACAGTGAAGACTGATGCAAAGATTCCAGGTAGAACCTGTGCAATTTCCCTATTCTCTTTCTGCATTTCTATTACAAAGGTATTAAGTTTCTCTGGTTAATTTCCTATTCCTGGTTTAGTTCAATAAACATTTTCTTCCTTTTTCCTCATCGGCTGACATTCGTTTTATCAAAACTTGAATCCTTTCCTTATTTTCCTCATGGATGCTAAATAAAATTTTAACGTTGTTGTTTCCCTTAGATTGTTAAATTGTGTCATTGGCTTTTGAGCTTCTATTACAATAGCTTTAAATAAGCCTTTTAATTAATTCCCTTACCACATAGGTCGTGCCATCTCAAATGAAATGTAAGATCCTAATTCAGCTTTAGAAATATAAACAAGGATTGTATTTCATCCACATTTGGTCTAAACTGGATAAATGTAACTATTTAGCCTGAGCTAGGATGAAAGTAGACAGTGAAACTGTTAGTGTAGGCAAAGAAAACATTAGTTTAGCAAATC
The DNA here is from genome assembly GCA_032468215.1 of Stegonotus admiraltiensis. Classification (NCBI taxonomy): domain Eukaryota; kingdom Metazoa; phylum Chordata; class Lepidosauria; order Squamata; family Colubridae; genus Stegonotus; species Stegonotus admiraltiensis. The sequence goes on along the minus strand of JANHZT010002010.1, from coordinate 84,851 downwards.
AGGTCTTTTTTCTATTAATACAAAATACTTGTATGAATACGAAAAACACATCTTTCTCCCCCCCCACCTATCTGTCTCTTAAACACACACACACACACACACACACACACAGAGAGAGAGAGAGAGAGAGAGAGAGAGAGAGAGAGAGAGAGAGAGA
>JANHZT010002010.1:73865-84594 GCA_032468215.1 Stegonotus admiraltiensis | reverse complement strand
GAGAGAGAGAGAGAGAGAGAGAGAGAGAGAGATGTAAACAACTTGGTCTAGCTGTAGCATTGGTGCTGTAGCATATTTATTTTTACTATTTATCCATGTTCCACTTATCAACATCTTTCCCAAAGGATATCTATTCTGAACAATAGCTACCTTCATTGCTGCCTTTATAAAAAGAAATGCATTGTCTGTAGTACAACATGAGTCATTTCTTTTATAATTAAGAACTGACAAATCTTTTATATTCAAATTATTATTTCTAGGGCTGTGCAAAGGATTCATAAGGTGTGCTTTACAATGTTTGGAGGCACCCCTCTTTCTGTTGTAAAAGCAGCTGTAGAACTTCCTTTGGTTCTGTGAAAATCACAGAATTTCACAGCCTTTTACAACTGAATAATCTTTATAGCTTAAATACCATAAAGACTGAAAAGTAATATCCTTAACCTACAAACAAAGAAGTTAAAATCTATCTATGTAGTTTACCTCAACTTTCAACTCTTTTTTCATAATTTCAGTGATGCATCTGTTTGGCTGACAGATATTTAAAATACAGATTTTGGCTGTGTGTACACCCATAAGTTTTTTTTTTTTTGAGGAACTAAGCTACTCATTTGGACCTACAAGGAGGTAATCTTATAATAGTAGAAAGGAATAATGCTCTGATATCTATTAACAAAAGTTTAAAAGAAAATTATAATTTAAGAAAAGATAACTTTAGTACAAGAAGAGATTGAGGGAGAAATAAAGAAGATAATGATTTCTTGTCTGTAGTAATTGTGGGTGATATATTCTGCTATTATTCTTTACACAGACCGATCAGCATACCTGGCATTTTATGAACAGAAAGAAACCTCTGCTCTTTACTAGAAATAGATTTAAGGGTGATGAAATGAGGGTAAGAGTAGAAGAATATTTAAATATGAAATGTAACGCTAAGTACAACATTGCCAAACTGTACACAGGTACTTTGTTTACACTTTTGATAGGATTTCTCCTAAATGTAAAATGCATATATAAGTCACATTATAGTTTGTATTTTGAAAGAAAAATGCAGTGCACTATACGATTAGAATTATTATTTTTTCAAGGAAAGAAAATGATAATTATGTTACCTGCTATAGGAGGTCCCACAATAACTCCAAACCCAGCAATGAATGAAGCGACTCCCAAGGCACTGTGAAATCTGGCTGCACCTACAAGATCTACCTGTTAAAGGAACCAGTATTTATTATTCAATAGACAAGTAAACAGATTTATTATAGTGCATGGAGAGAGAAAGAGAGAGAGTGACACCCACAGAGATATTTGTTGTATTCTAAGCTTGATAAAGCCATGTTTTTATATTACTATAAATACCTTTGTTGTAATTTAATAACAGTTAACAGTTATACAGCTATAACAGAGCAAAACTAAATCATATGAGTTAAAGAACCTTAAATTTTCTTACATTGCCAACATTAAAAGACAAACAAAGTCTATCCCTTGTTAAACATTCATACGCACATTTTAATACTGTATAAAAGTGAACTGTTGGTTTCAGTTTATGAACAGCATCTCTTAAAGAAGCTAAAATTTCAGATACCTTGGAGGCTGCCAAAGCATCCTGGTGATACTGATAATACAGGTTTCAGTTTTACATAGTACAAAGTATATGTTGAATGCAAATTGAACTCAAAAGACAATATCTCAAAAAATTTTAAATAGCCACTAAAAATCAACAAAAATTTTAAATATTAATTCCTGTTAGCACAACTATTCCAAAACAACTTCTTCTCTGATAAATTTCAGATTTGAACTATACCACAATGTCAATGTGTTTTGTGATTTGGGATCACATTCTAGCTGCTTGTCTATTAATAGTCAGATATTCCTAGCAGCTTTCAAAGCAGGAAATGAAGTCCCTGACACCTGACTACATTTCAGAGGTGGTACATCTTTGCTTATTTTTTTATAAGTATAATAAGTCTCATTCCACAAAAGTATAGATGGAAGATAAAAGGTCAATGACATAAATGTTTTAAAATGTATTTATCAAATTTATATAGTCATTGACTCTAGGCAGTGTTGAAAATCAAGTAGGTTAAGTTGTCCAAATATATTTTAGGGGGTTTAGCTTTCCATAAATATTTCTCATTAATTACTCTGTATGAACTATTTATTGAAAATGAGCATTGGTTTTTGTTTCAGTGCACTAATATGAGATACTGTGAGTGGGTTGAAGAGGATTACAATCCAGGAAACTCAGGTTAGGAGGATGCAAATATGGTAAATGAATAATTAATTTGAAGAAATAGCAATAGCATATCTTCAGTCTGGAGCTGTGTTTTCTTTTAAAACCTAATAGTTAAAAGTTAAATATGTAATATTAAAAACAGCATTTTTTGAGTCAGGGTTAACTCCTGGCAACTGCCTGAACTAGTGCCTGCAGTTTTCTTGGCAAGATTTCAGAAGTGGCTTGCCATTACCATCTTCCTCAGCAGACTGGTTCCCAGCAGGACTAGAACTCACAGTCTCCTGGTTTCTAGCCTAGTACCTTAACCTTTCCACCAAACTGGCTCTTAAAGTAGCAGTAACCTAATAAAAATATTGGCTCTAAGATAGTGCAGATCGGTGTATATAGAGATTCTCAATCACCCAGGTCACACTTGTCCCAAAGATGCTTTTCTAAAAGACAGCTATCTTGAGGGGTTTTTTTCCTTGAAAATGTTTTGCTTCTCATCCAAGAAACTTCAGTTCTGACTTAGAACTAAAGAAGCTTCTTACGTGGGAAGTGAAATATTTTCAAGGGTAAAAAACCCCAAGAAAGTGCAGATCAGTGCTTAACTAATAATAAATTAGGATCAGTAAAATATATTTTCAGTGTTTCTGTGCAGTTCTTTCTCTGCCTCCTAAGTCCATGTTTCTGACTGGACCTGAAACATGCAATTCTCCAGTTCTCTAGCACTGACTGAATTGAAACAAACTTCATCATTTGGAAATGTAAAGTGCTACTGTTCTAATATTTTCATTGTTCAATTACTTTTTTCCACTTACTAGCACGGGAAACAACAGTGCAAGATATCCACCACTGAAAATGGCAAAAATTACAGAGTAACTCATAAGTAATGGGAAGGTTGTAGCCAGAGGACACAGCAGATTAGTGAGGCCGCAAAGAATGAGGTATGTTTTATGGTAATGATATGTCTTAGTCCAGTTTTGATTAGCAATCCAGCCAGAGACCAGTAAACTGACTGTCTCTACTATCCCTAAAAGAAAACAGAACAAAAACACATAATGATTTCTAAAACAGAATTCTTTGGGTGCTAAATAAGGATCAAAAAGACAGAACTGGCTGTTTGTAAATTTCTAAAACCTAAGTCACCAATATAGCACCAGTGGACATAAATATATCTAGCAATAATATCTAGGTCCTAGTATCAGATTTTGTGCTCCCCTAATTTTATTTTGTATTATTTTAATTAAAACATTAATAAACAGAAAAAGAACCATGCTGCAAAACACTGTGAAGAGCCATATGATAAACATTTATAAAATGGTTTATAAACTGTCATTCCAAGTCTGAGGGTAACCAGATTATTCTAATTCACACGAAGCAAAAATAACCTGCAAAATATCCTTTTCTATACTACTTATAGACTTGCTGGTAGATGCTCATGCTGCTTGGCTGTGGCCTCGTTTGTCAGATTTCTTATCTGAGTGGTAAGTCTTCCATCCATTTATATTTTCAGTTCTATCATTATGAAAATTTCAACACCAAATTCCTGATGACCCTTATTCTCCCACATGTCTCAAAAATTGCTCAGTACGCTGTATGAAAAATTCCTGGATGCTATAGTGAAGCATCTTTTCACCATTAGAAGACTCTTTTTTTCTTCAGCTCCACATTCAATTGATTGAAGCCCAGTAGATGTAATTATATGAATGTTGAATACTACATTTTTGCTTTATTTTTGTTAGGCATATGGAGCTGAAGTTCTGTTTTTATCTGATACATTCATATCTGAGAATTCTAAACATTTCTTCTATGATTAAACTGTACGCTTATTCACAAGCTCTGGTCAGTAATTTTACGGCAAAATGCTTTGTTAAATGAAATTGGAGTTTAGAATCTGGAGTAATAACCCTTAACTTTGTCCATCCCCCAAATTGCCCATTGGTAAGTTCTCTTGCTACATAAGCTGCTTGGTTTTGCCTCAAGAGTATCCAGCATCAGGTGTAAGGTGTATTTGGCTCTGATACTTCAGTTTCTTAACCCCTATTCCGCATCAGTGTTTTCAAGCAAAATTTAAAGGATTGGTTTAAATTGAAAATGAATAATAAAGTCATTTTAACTTGGTTTATCTCTTAAGAAAAATATGTAATAAAAATAGAAGCAGTTTTGTACTGAGGCGATTTTTTTAAAGCTAATAAAATATAAGAACATATTTTGTTGTTGTCAAGATGGATTTCCAAAACTATACATAATTTTAGAAGCATGCCTTTGAATAAAAGGTCTTAATAGTTACAGCATAACCACATTTTATAAAGCTATATATTAAATATTTTTCCAGTGTTATGTTGTAATTTCTTCTTCACTTCAGTATTCATCTAATAATGGAGTTAAGGTTTTGAATTTGAATCAACACACATGCCTTGATTTCTTTTGAGTTGACCCTTAAACCATAAACAATTATACATTTTGATGTGCTCCATATGTAATTAGTGATTACATAATTAATATGATTTGCATTGATAGGTAATGGTGACATTTTACAAGAAACATTTTAAAAGTTCGAGATTTTTCTTACCAGCTACTAATATGATGTAAGCAGTATCCATTGGGTCAATACCCAATGTTTTGGCTCTGGCTGCAAGGTGGAAAGTTGGGATAAAATAGGCAAGCTGACTGAAGAGAAAAGACCACGTGAAAATAAAGAAAAAGGGATTTTTTAGGTGACAAAGAACAAGATGATATTGCTTCTGGATAAAAGGCTGCACCCTGGGTTTTCCTTCCTCATTTGATTGGATGCAACTTTGATCACCAGTTTGGTTATCATTCTTGTAGGAGTCCACACAACTGTTTTTCTGTGGCGTTTCAGAAAACTTGTAGTTAATTGGGGCTAAATTATCAGACTGTTGTAGGTTGTCTGATTTAGCACATTCTTGATTGAGAGGATCCAGAATGTTCAATTCTCTGGTGCAGATTTTATCTAGACTGCCTTTGAAAGTCTCTGGAAACATACTTAGTAGAACTATTTGGCCTTCACTTTTAGGACCTATGCCTCTAGTTTTTCTCTTATAAACTGGCCGTAGTAGCAGGCTAGAAGGTACAAGGTTCAACATGATGCCGCCATATATCAATAAGAAACCTGAATGAATGGGAAAAATATTTTAAAAAATCATTTTAAAAAAATCATTGGTCACAGAACTAATTAGCATCTGGATAAATATTCCTTTTCGGGGCTATTTATTTTGGTAGTTTTCAAGCAGTATCCAACAATCTCCTTATTCCCTATGCTGCATGGAATCTACTTTCAGCACTGCTTGAAATTATGTCAAAGCTTTTATTCTCATTGAAAGAAAAGTATAAAAATGAACATCATTAGTAGATACGGTAAATATCACTTCAAGTGAATAACAATATTAATAATAATGCATTTGACAATCCTCAGAGATTGTCCATCTTTCCAAGATGACAAATAAATAGCAATAACTTGGTTTCTATAACTCTTTCTAAAATTGTCCTGTCAGAAACTCAGAGCAATTAAAATAGAAAATCTAAAGCACAATGTATCTTTCTTTTTGTATCAAAAGGGTACAAAGCAGATTTCTCATTTCATTTATCTCACTGAGAGGAAACTCAGAGGAAGCTGAATGACTGAAAGAGAATGAAAGCTCCATTATTATTTGACTGTAATTTTAAGTTTATCAACTTATTTTCACATATTAACAGTGTAAAGATATAAGAAATGAAGATGACTAACCTTGCCAACCATACATTTCTATCAGGAATTGAACAAGTGGTGTTAGCACAACACTCAGCCCCATTCCCGAGCGTCCAATTGCATTGGCTAGAGCCAGGTATCTCCTGAAGTACTTAACTACCATGACAGCAGCTATCTGATATAACAGACAAAAACCCAGCCCTAAAGAAAGAAAACATCATGAACACAGGCAGAATCTTCTATAGGAATGTGTTTTTATTTCATTTAATTAAACAGCCTTTCATGAGGTCAAGTAGTGAATCGCACAAATTCACAATGATTTCAGGTGGACAGTTTTTAACTCTGAAGCAATTGTATTTTAGTCTTTACTTTTCCCCCCATAACAAGATAAATAATTACTTCCAACAATGCTGTTGGAAACAAAAGAAAAAAAGTTTGGATTGTTGACTGCTTATGTTGCATTCTAGAATTTCCATACTAATAGCCACAGACAGATCTCTAGTCTGAGGTTTGGTAAATTTATTTTGAATGCAGTAATCCTTAATTTGAAATGATGTCACCTAAAAAAAGAGTAACTCAGTTGCTGACGTAGTATACATTTCGGGACCATAATTCTGTGATATGATGTTACTATGTCAAAGGTTTAATCTTCTCTAAAATAAAATACATACAACAGACATGGACTTAAAACCCTTGCCTTATTAGAATCAGCATCATACCATCACATATATAATATTGCAATGTTGTTAAATATCTGACCAGCTTCTTAATGTGAAGTGATATAAAGGTAAGAATATATTTCTAACAATAGCAATACAATAAAAGCTTTTGTAGTATTTTATCTTTGTATCTATCTCTAATACAAGCATTCAATTTAATCAAGAACTTTTAAAATTTTAAGGACAGTGTAATGAAGTATGATTGAGTACTCTCTGGCCTTGCCTCAGGTAAGGAATTATTCATGCTCTTCAAAAGATGATGCAGGAAGGAACAAATTAAATATCGTGGTTTTAAGTATTCCCTAATTACTTAAGGACAGAACATCAAATTAAAATAATCAGTTGTAGTAGTATTCCATTTAACAGCCTCAATTTAGCAGCGTGAATTTAATGCACACATTTTTTGGGATCTTGTTATTGTCCAAAATTCAGGCAAGATTAAGGATGATGTGAATAGTTAACACAGCCAGCTAGAAGCAGCATCTGACATTGATTCCTTTTTCTGCCTTTCCTGAAGTACAAAGCCAAGTGTATTTTTGGGCAAGAAATATCTCATTCACCATTTAATGGATTCCTCTTCCCTCTGAACAGTTCACTAAATTGAGGGGTTTCCTTTTCTGTTTTGCAGCACTGCCAGTCCAAACAGATTACAGGTCTTTTTGATAGGGAAAAGCTTTATGAAAATGCCCAGAAAATCCAACCTTCGACAATGAGCAGGTGATACACATTATCTTCATGTATAATTTCAATTTCTGGAAAGTTTCTAGAGGGGCTTCTTAAATATACTTGGCATGGTATGCTTACCTGTTAGGAGTCCCATAGAGACCCAAAGAAAAGGAATACTTGTGGCCAGTGTGCTAATAAGAAAACCAGCACCAACCAGGAGAGCCCCTAACAAGGAAGTTTTCCGTTCTCCTAGCATTTCACACACTGTAGTTACCAGAGGTGCTGGAACAGAGCAGATGGAAATTGACATTAATGATAGCTTGAGAAATAGATACCACTTCTGGGATGGAAAACACTGAGGGGAAAATATTTAAGCTTTAAGGAATTACCAAACTACCTATTTTTGTTTATTAAACTTACAATGGTTTTCATAAAGACCATTGTATGAGTTATGGTCAGTAAACCAGATTGGCAAATGACTAAAAGATGGGAAAATAGTTTTAACTCACAGATATAGGTAGGGGGTTTGGGGTTAGGCTTTGCAAGCACAGTTGACGTTCTGAGTAAGAGTAAGAGTACCTTCCCCCAGCTCTAGGGGCAAGGCTTCGCAAATTGGACACCAATCATGAACGGGCCTTACACTGACATAATCTCAGCACAGTCCAGTCAAATGCATTTAAACCAATATTATACTAACCTGCTAGGAATCGAAGTGAGGACATAATGGAGCCAATCCAGCTGACATGTTCAGAAGAGCCACCAATGTCTTCTTGAAAAGCCACAAAGAAAATGGCAAAGTTTTTCAGTGTTCCAATTACAAATACATTTACCTATAAAAATCATGAGTATAATATTAATTGAAATGCAAAATGGAGTATTAATTGGCACTCCATTGTGAAACTCTGCAGTGTTATGTTTAAATGATCAGAGGATGAAACTAGACATCACACTGGCAGACTCAGCAAAGTCCAGCTAGTAACTGATCTGAGAAAAAAAACATGAAGAGGAATGGGTGACCTTTGCTGAAAGCTTGTAGTTTTATCATGAATATTTTGAAACCTGTGGTGTTTGCTCAAATAATGATGATACAAAGTATTTTTAAAACATAAATTTCATGTTTTGGACTACTTTGGCTGAGCTATGACCTGTCAGCCTTAATAACATCACAGACTTTTGTGATGGTGAACAGAAGAAGGGGGGAAACTGCAAAATTTTCATACAAAATTGTGATAAAGATCAGGCTGAGTAGTCCTGGTTTGGCCAAGAAGAGATGAATTCGGATATAATGAGAAATCAAAGCTATGTTTTCAAAAATGGAGTGCCCTCCGAATTTAAGTTAAAAAGGAAAAATATATCTGGAAGAAGCATTGGATACACATTATAAACAACAATAACAAGTCCTTGTTTAACAACTGTTTGCAGTTGTGATGGTGATGAAAAAGTAACTTTGCAACCAATCCTCACATTTACAACCTTCCCAAGTCTAAAAACAAAGGAAATGTGAAATAGATCATAAGCACAGTAGCAGTTTCACCTAGCGACCAAGTAGACTGTCCCACTTGTCACTAAACGAGGACTGCCTGTATGAGCAATTCCTACTTTATGCCATGGCTTTGTTGGAGAAACGGTTATATAGACTACTTTTTGCACACATGAAATCATTGCACAACTGTATGAAAATGGTACATAATTTTGGTCTTCATTGGAATTGCATAAATAAAGTTGTGTAAGCCAGGGATTCTCTGAAGTTTTGTTTTAAGCTCATTAAAAATCATTTTCATTTCTGAAATGCTGCTGCTTGCTTGCTGTCCTTTATGTTTCTACACACGTTTCTACACACCCAAAGCACAAATCTATTACTAGGAGGACCTTCTGATTTCTAAAAGTAATATCTTTGCATCCATATATTCCCACCTTTTGTTTCCTGTCCTTTATCCAGGTAATATCCTTCAATAACAATAGCACTTAGACTTGTATACCACTCTACAGTGGTTTACAGAATCAGCATATTGTTCTCAATTCATAAGAATCAAGCTTATTCGAAATTCTTTGGTGAGGTTTTTTTTTCCAGAAGTTGTTTGAAAGTCAAATAACTGTCAACTGTACCACCTCTGTCTGTATCCTCTCTACACACGTTCAAATAATGCCCTCTCTCTTGTGCCTCAGTTTCTCTTTCCAGGCATGGCAGACAGCAAATGAGATGGGATGAGTGTTTAAGCTTGCTATGAAATTGACCCAGGGTCAGTGTTGCTGGTGGTGGGCCCACAATAGGGCAGAACATTTTCAATCCCATTTCTAAACAGAGAAAGGGATGTGGCTTAGGCACTGGGCTGACAATGGCTATTGTCACCATAGGATAAGGTTGGCCATTAAAAAATATCCTGAGAAATATCATTGTGATGAGAAAGAACTGTGATGAGTGTTTTTGGCTTTCACTTTACAATAAAATCAACCTCCAACTCAACTAACCCATCAAACCTATACAGCCAAGGCTTCTCTTGGCATTGTCTAGCAGTTGTGTGCTTCTAATAGCAACATTTCCCTTGCTGCAAAACCCCACATTACAGTGATGCAGAGTGCAGACTGTGCAGTGGGCGTTTCTATTCTTTTAGAAACTATTCTGAGTTAAATAGAACTATTTAGTTTTGGATAAGCTTGCTAAACAATCCATTGTATCAAGAATGCCATCGGGTTGGTGTGAGGGAGTGCTATAATACCCTTCTCCTTTTGCATTCAGTTCTGCTTCATATATTTCTCTGTCTTTCCCCATACTTTTCTCTCAGACGTACACAGCTTTCTGCTTTTCTTCTGTTTCTCTGATATATCACACAAAATATTTGGGCTTTTTGACAAAGCCCATCGGCAATCCTCAATGTTGTGGATCTCAGTATCCTTTTGAATCCCCTGTGAAAGCTTGGAATTGGCTTTCTTTTAGGATACTGCTACTTTGCAATTGGATGAATCTAGTTGGTAGTGACAATGGGGGAATGGATGGGCCACAGATCACAGACACAAGGGTATACTCTGCTTACATCTACATAAAGTGTCTGGGAAAGGTCATCACTTAGTTTAAAGAGAGATGAGGTACCTGTGTTTCCCCAAAAATATGACCTGGTCTTATTTTCTTTTGGGCCCCAAAATAAGCACTAGGGCTTATTTTTGGGAAGTGCCTTATTTTTTCCCCCCATTGCATTTGTTACCGATCCTGTCCTGTTCACTCGAACACTTATACACAGAAACCCAGGTAAGAGTTTGAGTGAACAGGACAGGATCGGTAACAAATGCAATCCCAATAAAGAAGAGTGTCAGACAAGGTTGCATCTTAGCCCCAACACTTTTCAACTTATATTTAAATGACCTTCCAAAATGTTTGGAAGATATATCACTCCATGGGCCTAGTATAGGAACAAGACAGGTAAATTG
>JANHZT010002010.1:32441-43620 GCA_032468215.1 Stegonotus admiraltiensis | reverse complement strand
TTACTGCAAAATCCCCATTTCCTCCTGATCAGCTGGGACTTGGGAGGCAGAGAATAGATGGTGGCGGGGCCAGTCAGCATTTTTACTACTGGTTCTCTAAACTACTCAAAATTTCCACTACCAGTTCTCCAGAACTGATCAGAACCTGCTGAAACCCACCTCTGTCCTGGAGTGAGCAGTGAGTCAGCCTGCAATACTACATTCTAACCACTGTGCCACCAAGACTTTTCTTCTATAAGGAAGATTGGCTGAAGTTGCTAGAGAAAATTTGCTTTACTTAGTAGCACAGGGGGAAAAAACATTCTTTTTCTCCAGCAAAAGACTATTTTGCCAAGGATGATCTGTTGGGCTCCTTTAGCTTGGATTGTAGCTTTGTTGGTGGAGTAGATAACCTTCTCTTTGCTTCAAACCATGGCAATGAAGCAAGGGGAACCTGAGACTCAGTCACTGATAGTCCTTGATTTTCAACCACAATTGAACCCAACATTTCCATTTCTAAGCAAGGCAGTTGTGCCTTGTTTTACAACTTTTTTTTGCCACAGTTGTTAAGCAAATCACTGCAATTGCTAAGTGAATCTGTGTTCGTTAAGAGAATCTGGCTTCTTTCATTAACTTTGCTCGTTGGAAGCCGGCTGGGAAGGTTACAAATGGTGATCACATCACCGTGGGACAATGCAACAGTCATAAGTACATGCCAGGTGCCAAACACCCACATTTTGATCATGAGACCATGGAGATGCTCTAGCGGTCGTAAGTGTGAAAAACCAGTCATAAATCAGTGCTGTTGAACAGTCACTAAATGAATGGCTGTAAGTTGAGAACTATTTGTATATGTACTTGGTGAAAGCAAGACAGCATGAAAAAGATGAAGGCTGTCATTTAGTTAATGCAGATAGATTTATATTACTAGCCTGAAAGAGCTTTCAAGGACAGAGAAGATTGAAAATGCACTTTATATCTTCTCTCTGGTCTCTCAGGATCACAGTGGTTGCTTCTTATTGTGCCTGCATGCTCCCCAATGCAAGAAATCAATGGATTCCATGCTGCTTACTGCACCCCCAAAAGTTATTTTGTTTGCCAGGATTTGGAGCCAGCTTGATTTCATTCTCAGTCTCAAGTTCCCATTACCTTTCTGTTTTAGATATTAGACAGAAAAACAAACGTCTACCCTGTTCTTCACAGGTCTTTGAATGATTACCAGCAGGAAGGATAATAGCCTTTAGGGTGGGATAATCTATATTCTGTAGAGGAGCCAGGCAGTTCCGTTTCTTTCTGTAAAAAAGGATAGAGCTGGGGACCAGGCATTGCTGAAAATATCTCCTCCAGCAGAATTACATTTCTACTAGTCAACCAATCCAGAATGATGTTTATCTTCTTCCCCAAATCGCTTCTACACTCTCAGGGAAATCAAACAAAAGCTTAGGGGTTTGGAGTACCTCTTCTGTGGCAGTTTCCTCCTTTTGAAAGACCCCTCTCATTAAAATCCTGTAGGCCCCTACATGTTTAACCTTTCAGAAAGCTGTAAAGAACTGGCTTCTACCCCCAAGCATTGGCTTAAGGTGAAGTTGGAGTCGGAAGAGCTTGTTGCGGGTTGCCATCAAGAGAGATTGGTTGTGGTGCCAGCTTTTCTTGTTGCTTCTGTTGCTATTGACTTCTGCTTTTTTAATTTTATTGTATAACATTGTTTCTATATTATGGTTGTGAGCCACCTCAAGTTCTAATTTTAAGATGGGCTGCCATACAAGTTTATAAATAAACAATTGACTGATTTTATCACCTGTTATACAGGTAGTCCTTGACTTACAACAGTTCTTTTAGTGGCTGTTCAAAGTTACAACGCACTAAAAAAAGTGATTTATGACCGTTTTTCATATTTATGACTATTGCAGCATCCCCGTGGTGACATGCTCAAAATTCAGAGGCTTGGCATATGACTCATATTTATGACGGTTGTAGTGTCCCAGGGTCATGCGATCACGTTTAGTAACCTTCTGGCAACCAAAGTCAATGGGGAAGCCAGATTCACATAACATCCATATGACTAATTAACAACTGAAGGGATTCACTTAACAACTGTGGCAAAAAAGGTCATAAAATGGGGCAAAACCCACTTAACAACTATCTTGCTTAACAGCATGAATTTTGGGCTCAATTATGGTTGTAAATCAAGGAGTACCTGTATTACTTACATTTTTTAAAATGTACACAATTCATCCCATTTATTTTGCAAGCGGTACAGCTTAAAAAGTTCTGAACCAAAACTATAATCTCCATAAGTCTTATTTGACAAAATATGATCCTCTATTTGAGTTTTGTGTACAACTCTCCTGTGTAGTTCTGAGTGCTATAAAACTTTAGTTTTTTTATTTATTTACCTATCAAATTTCTACACTGAACCTCACCTAAGTGATTCTGGGCAGATTACAAGTAAAAATGAAAGTGTTGACTTGTTCCTGTGACTGCCAAATTGTCAGCCAAAATTATGGTTGGTAATTTGGTAATTGCCACCTCTCAGCATTCTGGAATATTCTAGATTGGAGAAGGCTGTTCTATGTGGCACTGGAAGATCTTTTTGAGCCTTTTCTGGCTTAGCGGCTGGACTCAGTTATTTTCCCAGGGTAAACATCTACCCATCCAAGACTATTGTGGAATTCAGGCAAATAATGGATATAAGTCTTCTAATCTTCTAATGAATAACAGTATCTTCTAGTGATATTGTGTTTCTCCTTCACCAATAGTCTCATTGTTCTAGTTGCAGATGTTACAGTTTGGAGTTTCATCTTTGAAGATAATATGGGGCTTGATTTTCTGACTGTTTTATTTAAATTGCAAAACTATCTCTACAGTTAAATATTTAGAAATGGAAATAACCATTTCTTTATTAAAGCCATTGCAAATATTTGGAATTTATTTAACAGAATATTATTCTTTCTGAATAAGAGTCTTACAGATTGCCTCATTCTTTTCTGGGAAGCAAAAGTATGATTTATTTTTTACCAACAGAATTGTGGCATAATCAGAGTTAAATGCCCACTGCAAATTACAAAGTTTCTTAAACAAGGGAGAATTGAAGAAGTGGAATAATTTTCCTGCTTATTATTTCTTCCCCTGAAATTCAGTATATTTATTGCTCTTTTGAGATGCACTGTTATTGCATCCCCATATTTCAAAAAGGATGCCATATAAATGTCATTTCATTTTGTTGTGATGCCTGCAATTTTACTCCCCCTTGTAATAAATGATGAGATTAGTTATAAGCAGTCATGTTTTATTTGCCTGACATCTCTTTCTGCTTCTGCTTCTGAATGCAGCCCAGTTATACACATCTGCTTTTTGATTAACGTGCTTCATAGAGGAAGCAACTTTGCCAGTGTGCTGGGTCGAACAAGAGTCTAATGGCAAACAAACTTTAGACTAATTTATATGGCAGGGGTTGCAGGGAAGCTACTCAAAAACCTTGCCGAGGGCCAATTGGCATAGACCCTCTATTAGCAGTCCAGCATTCATGTTCTGGCAAGGGCTCCACAACTGACATAGGCTTAATGAATTATTTAAAATTAATATGGGCTTAATTCTATGTGTATCTTCATAATACCTGCATGATTTAATGTCCAACAAGCTCCTAAAAAGCCTGTATGGTGAAGACAGGTTTTGCCTATCACAAAATCTACAAAGCTTCCTAAAGAAGCTTTTCTTAATTAGACATGTTGTTGTAGATTTGGATATTAGTACAGCTTTTTTTATACTTCTATGGAATGGCAATTTATAGTAGCACATAGTTCTTTGCTGGATCTAAGGGCAATCTAAATCGCTTCTCTCCTAAACTGTACCCAATTTTTCTTAAGCAGATTTAAGAAATTCTGGTTCAGTTTATAGTGGATTGGCAATAGGCTTGGGTTGATGCTCACTCTGGACTATTGACTATTGGAAGATCTGATGGCTTGTTCTCCTCTTTCTTCCCTTCTCACCCATGTAGGGAAAGCAAATCTCATTGACAATTCTGTGTGGACTAATCTACCGTTGCCTGCTTTTTCTTTTTAGGGATTGTCCCTTCCTCACTAGTCCTCATGACTTTCCTTTGATTTCCTAGATATTTGTTACGCATGGATGCCTTTGCATC
Source organism: Stegonotus admiraltiensis (assembly GCA_032468215.1). Taxonomy (NCBI): domain Eukaryota; kingdom Metazoa; phylum Chordata; class Lepidosauria; order Squamata; family Colubridae; genus Stegonotus; species Stegonotus admiraltiensis. The sequence goes on along the minus strand of JANHZT010002010.1, from coordinate 39,500 downwards.
CCCTTCTGAAATTGTCATTTTCTTCTTTTCTTTCCTTAAAGTAGAATCACTGTTCTGGTGCTACCATAATCAAAACAATAGGGAAGTTCTTGAGTATCCATTTAACATAATTCTGGAAGTCCAGCTTCCAGTTACTGATTTAATTTGTATTGACCACTGTAATTGTGCAATTAACAGTAGTAAAAAGACTGCTTTACTGTATTATTCAAGCAATTTAATTCCATATGAGAATTAAATTAGATGCCAGCAAAAGATACTGCATAACAGGAGTGGGCAACTAATACCTATGGACTTCAACTCCCAGAATTCCTGAGCCAGCACAGAAAATACTCATATTCTCTTCTATGAGCTGTTTTGTTGGTCAGTCGCTAAATTGTGTCTGACTCTTCACGATCCCATTGTCACAGCACACTAGGCTTTCCTGTCCTCCACTGTCTCCTGGAGTTCGCCCAAATTTATGCTCATTGCTTTGATCACACTATCTAGCCATCCCATCCTCTTCCATCCCCTTCTCCTTTTGCCTTCAATCTTTCCCAACATCAAGATATTTTCAAATGAATCATCTCTTCTCATTAGGTGGCCAGAGTATTTGAGCTTCAGCTTCAGTATCTGTCCTTCGAAAGAAAAATCAGGGTTGATTTCCTTTATGGTTGACTCATTTGATTTCCTTGCAGTCCAAGGGACTCTTAAGAGTCTTCTCCAATATCAACATTCAAAAGCATCAACTCTTCAGCCTTCAGCCTTCCTTATGGTACACCTCTCACAGCCATACATTACTACAGGTAGCTCTTGACTTACAAACACAGCTGAGCCCAAAATTTCTGTTGCTAAGTGAGACGTTTGTTAAGTGAGTTTTGCCCCATTTTATGACCTTTCTTGCCATAGTTGTTAAGTGACTCACTACAGTTGTTATGTTAGTAACACAGTTCTTAAGTGAATCTGGTTTCCCTATTGACTTTGCTTGTCTGAAAGTTACAAAAGGTGATCATATGACCCCAGGACACTGCAACCGTCATAAAGAGGAGTCAGTTGCCAAGCCTCTGAATTTTGATCATGTGTCCATGGGGATGCTACCATGGTCATAAGTGTGAAAAACAGTCAAAAGTCACTTTTTTCAGTGTTGTAACTTCAAACAGTCACTAAATCAATTGTCGTAAGCCAAGGTCTACGTCATCAAAGAAAAAAAACAAAAAGTCCACTTGCCTCTTGAAAAAGCACCTTTGGGACAACCATGACATGGATAACTGAGAATCTCCACAGACATAGCTTTGACTGTATGGAACATTGTCAGCAAGGTGATGTCTCTGCTTTTTAATATGCTGTCTAGGTTTGCCATAGCTTTCCTCCTGAGAAGCAAGAGTCTTTTAATTTCATGGCTGCAATCACTGTCTGCAGTGATCTTAGAGCCCAAGAAAATAAAATCTGTCACTGATTCCATTTGTTTTCTTTCTATTTGCCAGGAAGTGATATGACTGGATGCCATGATCTTTTAATGTTGCTTTTCAAGCCATCTTTTGCCCTCTCCTCTTTTACTCTTATCAAGAGGTTTTTTAGTTCCTTTTCCCTTTCTGCCATGAGAGTGGTACCATCTGCATATCTGACACTTTTGATATTTCTTCTGGCAAACTTAATTCTGGCTTGTGATTCACCCAGCCCATCATTTTGCATGATATACTCTGCATATAAGTTAAATAAGCAGGGTGAGAATATACAGCCTTGTCGTACTTCTTTCCCTATTTTGAACCAATGAGTTGTTCCATGTCCGGTTTTAACTGTTACTTCTTGAACCGCATACAGGTTTCTCAGGAGACAGGTAAGCTGGTCTGGTATTCTCATCTCTTTAAGAATGTGCCAGAAATAGATGGTTTTCCGAAACTCCCTTGTTTTCTCCATAATCCAGTGAATATTGGCAATTTGATCTCTAGTTTCTCGGCCACTTCGAAACCCAGCTTGTGTTTCTGGTAGTTCTCAGTTCACATGCTGCTGAAGCTTAGCTTGTGGGATTTTGATCATAACCTTCTAGAATGTGAAATGAGTGCAGTGTGAACATTCTTCAGTATTGCCCTTCTTTGGGATTTGAACATAAACAGACCTGTGGCTGTATTGATTTTTAAAAATTTTCTGGCATTTGTTATGCAACTTTAACAGTATTTCAACAGCATCATATTTTAGGATTTTAAATAGCTCAGCTGGAATAATGTGACCTCCACTAGCTTTGTGGTTGGCAATACTTCCTAAGGCCCACTTGGCTTCATACTCCAGAATGTCTGGCTCAGGGTCAGCGATTACTCCATCATGGTTATCAGAGATGTTAAGAACTTTCTTGTATAGTTCTTCTGTGTATTCTTGCCACTTCTTCTTAATCTCTTAGAAAACTCCAACTTTTTGCTGCCATCAAGTGGTCACTGGCATTTTTACAGTCCAGATCTAGCAGATCTAGCTTAAAGTAAATCTTGAAAAAGCTTATGTTTTCTGTACTCGTATGATCATTAAATCAGTTCCAAAACTTGAGCAAACAATTGCATGTAAGAGTTATTGGATAATTCTTAGTATGTGTCACTCAGCAGAGATTACAGTGTGGTCATGTGAAAATTACCCTAATGTTTATGTTATCCCATAGCTATAATTGCACTCAGCAATGAACTAAAGGGCCACCATCAGTGAGCTGTTGGACACCATAACTTGGTCTGTTGTGTGGATGTTTGGGTGGTTTAGAGGTGGGGAATTTGTGGTGGGTGGGAGTTTGTTTGGGGATTGTTATGTGTGTTGGACCTGGTCTTTGGGTGTTAAATGAATTTCGTTGTATGGATATACTGTGTATAACCGTACAATGACAATAAAGTTGTTGTTATTATTATTATTTTAAATTTAGTCTCCTATTTGGTTAACTCTCTGACAAAATGTATATTTAGCATCAGATATAAAACCTGTCATTCAGCTATAATAAATGTTGGGACCTACCAGTGACATTTCCCCAGGTCTTGATGTTTTTAATTATTTGTAACATGAACTTTATTAGAAGACCGCTTCTCTAAAATTCCCACAAATCTTTACATCTGCAATAAAACTATATTGGTAAATAACAGTTTCCTCATCAAACTAGCATTTCCGTGATTTTTTTTTGCAGGCCTGTGAAAGAGATCTGCAGTGTGGAAGTGGAACATGTTGTGCCATCAGCTTGTGGCTCCGTGGGCTTCGTATGTGCACTCCACTGGGGCTTGAAGGAGATGAATGTCACCCTATTAGTCATAAGGTATTTATAAGTGGCCTCAACTAGCTCATGACATGAAGTACTAGTTGTCTTTCATGCCAACATATATCTTTGTATTGATTTGTTGATATATATGTATATCAGCTGCTGGAGGAAGTGACATTTTCTACAGGCTTCACATTATTTATCACTTATTTATTAACATGTTTACATTTCCATTTGCATCTGCAGAGTCCCAAAGCAAAATTCATTTGTGCATTAGTTGATAATTCCATTTTCTATAACCTGAACATTGTTTGATTTTGTTGAGTTGAATTATAGAAACAAAGCAATGGTAACATTATCTGATGTTTAATTATCAACTAAATTGGAAGGGAGGTAAAATCCCTGATTTCTTAGCTGAAAGAAATCAGCTAAGGAAATAATGAAATAAGTTTTTTTAAAAAAGAAATCAGGTATCAGCATAGCATTAGCTTTGCATGAAAAAGTGTGGCCTTTTATTTCTCTCTCATGAGATGACTTCACACATTCTTAAGTCTCCAAGGGAGCAGTGGAATATTTTCCCCATGTTGTATAAGGCTTCATTCCTTGTTAGCTCAGAAATTTCTAGAAAGCTGAAGATCCTGGGTCCATTCCAAATTACATTGCAGAGTTTAGGTCACCGTTTTTCAAACTTGACAACTTTAAGATGGGTGGACTTCAATTCCCAGAATGCTCCCAGCCACCATTCCCAGAATTCCATCTAAAAGTTACCACGTTTGAAAAAAGGTGGGTTTAGATCAGGGGTGTGAAACTCTATTTCATTGAGGGCTGCATCAAGGTTGTGTTTGACCTTGGAGAGGGCAGGGGGGCATGGCCAGGGTGGACATGGTCAGCTCGACATCACTCGTGTTGGAGGTGCCTGTGGTGGCCCGAGCAGTCTGCCAGTGAAAACAGGCTCCCGAACTCAGTTTTTGGCTGCAATGGCCTTCTACAACCCTCAGCCAACAAAAACAGAGCTTTGGAGGGCTGCATGTGGCCCTCCCGAGCTCCATTTTCGCTGGTGAGGCACCACGGGCTGGTCCTTCATTGTTTCCAGGGCGGCCCCATGGGCCAAATCTAAACACCCTTGGGTCTTAAATTTGACACCCCTGGTTTAGATAGATTAGGCCATATAAATCTAAGTGTTTTACAGCTTCTTTGTGCATTTAGTTGCTTATCTTAATTGATTGCAAAGTTTATTATTAACATTATTTCTATTTTCTATTTTCTTTAAAAGGTCCCTTTCTTCGGAAAACGGCAACATCATACCTGTCCTTGTTTGACAAATCTCATATGTTCTAAATTCACTGATGGTCGATACCGATGCTCAATAGACTTCAAGAACATGGATTTTTAATGAAAAGTGCTTTGTGACCTTCATACCTTTAAATCCACAGCATGTTAAAAAGTGTTGAAGATAATTGTCAGTTTACACAAATGACTTAAATGGGCTGTCAGTAATTAGTAACTTCTGGATGTGCAGATATTGTTCCTGTAAACCAAATGAAGAGATTCCAGAACTGGGATTAAAAATGTAAACTTGCAGAATGACTAATGTGAGCTGGGTATATTTTTGTAGTTCTGGAAACATCTTTATTTATTCCAGAATATCTTTTTAAAAAACTAGGTAGTTAATATTACTGTTTCTGGAAAAATGATAGATATAGATTAGATAGACAGACAGACAGCAAATACACATATATAGATAATAGATATTTGTGTTCTCCTCATCTTTCCTACTCACAGTTTAATCTCAATGTGCAAAGTCACTCATGGAAAGATTGTATAGTTTTCCACAGCATCAAGGAAAGTTTGCCAGCTTTAAAGGGTTTGCTAACTTTTTTCATGTAGCTCTGACCCTCACTCGTACAATTAGAGGCAGATTCCCTATGAAACTGTGTTTCCAGACAGAAGTGAGAAAACGCTTAGCTCTCATAATGTTGTGACATTGTGGAAAGTTAAGAAGTCCCTGATGAAAGCAGACAAAACATAGCATCATCAATTTCCTGCAGTTTGATTTAAAAAGATAAATTGCCACAGAAGGTTTCAGGAAAGGAAACAATTAAATTCGTAGCACAAAGGAAGGAATATCTCTTCTCTTCCGTTTCCTTACTGAACGTGTTCCCCCTGTTGCCATGGGTACTAAGGAAGAAAAACATATAGACGTTTTCCTTAATGTGGTCTTGATCAAATTGATTTCTCACCCCCTCTTGAATGTGATTAAAGATTTTATACAATTCCTACTTTGACTAGCTATAATTAACCCGAATAGCTGTTATAGGCAAGGGAAGAAACCAGACTGGTGCTCCTTGGACAAACAAACTAAGAATTTTGGATCAGAACCCTCTTGATGTGGGATTCCAGTATTTCCTGAACCTTGGCAACCATTTTAATTCTTTAGTGGTCATTAGTTACAGCATAGTCAATCCTTTAAATAAGTGTTTCTCAACTTCAGTATTTTAACATGCAGGGACCAACTCCCACAGTTTCCCAGCCTGTATGCTTTAATCAAACAGAGCACTGCCTGAAACCTTTCCTCCACACATGGTATGCTTGTGTGAAATAAAATATGCATAATTGTTATTTAAGAGGGGAGTGGTGTTGGGTTGTTTTATGGATCACATTTTTTTCTGAGATCTGCTCAGTAGGATGGGATAGAAAGTATTTAATGATGGAAAGAAAAAAGGAAGACAGATTTGCCACAAAAGACACCTAATCAGAATGAATCTTGCCATGAATCTTGCCATTTTCTGGAAATAGGAACAAAAATCCTTCTGACATGGTTTGAAAGTTTGTATTTCTGCCTAAATCGAGTTAAGTGTAGAACTTTAAAATATTCACCTCACAAGAACTCTCATCCATGATGCTGTCTCAAGAACATTGTTTTGACTGTGGATAGAAGCCAATAATTACAGGGCCTGGATATGTACCATGCTTGATAAGATTATTTTCCCCCTTGTTACATGCAGATATTTCCATTATTGTTATGTGTGTTATATTGTAAAATGAATTGTAAAATGAAGTATATTACCTGTAGTGTATATAAATTATATAAGTACTGGATCTCTGTCAAATCATGTAATGCAAGTCATGTAATTACTCTTAGAATGCTTTGGCCAGAGAAAGAAAATGCACACTTTTTAACCACTTTTAGAAAATGATACTTTCCACACACACAAACACACAAAAACTTGCATTAGTTTGAAAGCAGTTCTGGAACTCCAATTCCAAAATATCTTTGGCAGCAGAACTGATTTATTTCTGAGTCGGTAACACTTTTTTTAATAAGGTGCAGCTCTGTGAAGTTTCTATTTTTTATTTCTATTCAGTTAGTTTAGATGACACCCTACTTCAACCATTTTGCTTTTATTTATCCATTTCCCCATTCCTGCCTCAATTTGTCTCCCTGCAGCTCAAGGTAAGGAAGTGATTTTTGCTGTTGGGCTCAGCACTGTTAAGGCCAACAGATGGGTTTGAAGCGCAGGGACCAACTTCAAAGTGTTATTGGGGAATGAATGGGAAGCTTGCAGAGGCTCAGAGATTCTCATGGCATGAATGTTTGCCCCTTTTTATATCTGGCCATATTTGGAATTTAATAGACTGCCATGGCAGCAGCCTTGGCTAGCCACAAAATATCATTCTGCAAAAAGCTAGCTGGTAATATGGAGACATGAGCAAGCAGATTATAAGGTGAACGAGTGGCCTGAAATTCAAAACACAAATAATGTGACGCCATCATTCTGTCCACCCCCCTCAAACACAAAAGGCAAATACCTGTTTCAGAAGATGGCATTTCCCTCTCTCTCCCTCTCTCTGTCCCTCCCTCC
>JANHZT010002010.1:17030-31874 GCA_032468215.1 Stegonotus admiraltiensis | reverse complement strand
TAAAAAATATTAAACAATTTTTGGCCTCTAATTTAAGATACCCAAATAAAATCAATTCCCAATTTAAAATAATTAAACAAAAAACTATAAATTGTATATAATTGTATATAAATAAATAAATAAATTAATTAATTAATTAATTGATTATAAATTGGCTCCAGTAAGGAGATGTACTTTAGTCCAAGTGTCCCCTTTTTGGACTCATGAATACACTTAGAGTTCATTGTCATCAGATGGGATGATGACCACCAGAACATTTAAAAAGAGGACAGGGTAGATTCATAGTTGTTACAATATATATATATATATATATTTATACATTCTGCCTAGAGTAAAAACTTTTGGTTTTAATGGCTTATGTACTACACTTGAATCACAGATGAATCACAGGATGTCTTCTCCAGCTGATAGGGAACAACAGCAGAAATCTGTATTTGTGAGCTTTCTAAATGTGTTGGATTGGTTACCATGTGACACAGAATTGCTGGACTACATGGATCTTTGGTCTGACCCAGCAACTCTCCTATAGAAGTTCTTATGGGAATACCAAGAGCAACATTAGAAAGGCTAGAAATTTGTCTCTTGAAGGGAAGTACTACAACAGTGGTGGGTTGCTCCCGGTTCAGTCCGGTTCTTGTGAACCGGTAGTAGGCTCCACCGACCCACCCTGACTTCATCACTGACAATCTGTGCATGCGCAGAAGCTTCTGTGTGGTGCTCCCGTTGCGAACCGGTAGTAAAGGTAAGTGGAACCCACCCCTGTACTACAACCTATGATGCCTAAAACATCAAAGAATGTTGCACTTTTCGAGTGCAATAGGAACAGTAAGTATTTGCAACCTCACGTGTCTTAACCTTGCAAAAGTAATCTATTTCCAGGCAAAACTGCTCTGAAATTGAGATGACTGGGAAACATCCTCCCAAAGTCATTAGAAAGAAGGGTGACCTACAACTCAGAAGAACTCTTGTTTACTTTGTTTAATGCTTTCTTTAGTCAGGATAACATTAATAAAAATATGATTTGACTCATTTAAATATATCAATATCAAATACAAATGACCTTTTCTGGCATGACAAGCTATCTACAAGTCAAATAGCTTTTGGTGGAATTTTTAAGTGATTGCCAAGGCTTACTAGGGCAAAGCCAAAGGTATTCAAATATAAGATTGTCACTGGGTTCGCTTTTGAACTGGAGATGTGTTGCTTAGCAAAGGTGGCAAGTGACACAAAAAGCACACAACAGTGAAGGCTTTTTTACTTTTTGCTACATATAATTATTTACACCAGATCTTTAAAAGACAATCCTGATGCCAGGTTTCCTCCCAAGTCTCCCTCTCAGCAATTACTTCCCGCTATCTCCCCTGCTTCCTCCCTTTTTCTCCCCAACTCTGTCCTTCTTTACTGGGCTAGACAAGAGACAGAGTGAAAGGAAAGAAACAAACAAACTGGATTACTAAAAAGAGTTCAGTATGTCTTGATTATTTTCAGCTCAGTTGAAACACTTTCTATTTCTCCACTGGGGAAGAACCTTTCTCAAAGTCTTCTGCCCAGTCCTTCTTCATAGACCAGGGCTTCTCTAACAACAGTCATTTCCACTATCCTCTCCTGGGTCTTGAGTGAAGTTACCACTTGCAGCCAGCTAGTACCTGTTTCTCATCCGGGCTCTTGGGGGCAAGTCTTCCTTCCTTCTTTTCTTGCTTTCTTCCATGAAAGCCACCTCTGAACTGTTCTGTCCCTGAATGGGAGCTGACACTTGCCCTACATGCTTCATTTCAGCCTCCAAGTTCTCTTCAGCCTTTCCTCCAGCTTCTCCTCCAGTTTTTCTTTTCATTCCTGCTACATTTACTCTCCTTTCCTTTTCCTCATTCCTTTTCCTCTCTCCCTTTCTCCAAATTTTGCTTAGAAGGCAACATGTCCTACAGCAACTGAGAATATGGGTTTCCTCCAGGGGTGAAATCCAAAATTTTTCCCTACTAGTTCTGTGGGTGTGGCTTGGTGGGCATGGCAGGGGAAGGATATTGCAAAATCTCCATTCCCACCCAACTCCAGGGGAAGAATATTAAAAAATGTCCATTCCCACCCCACTCTGGGGCCAGCCAGAGATAGTATTTGCCGGTTCTCTGACCTACTCAAAATTTCTGCTACCGGTTCTCCAAAACCTGTGAGAACCTGCTGGATTTCACCCCGGTTTCCGCCCAGAGCTTTTAGTCCCCAATACCCATATACTTTGCTGCACTAATGTACTGCTGTCTAAAATCTTCCCACACCAGCCCTAGCCAGCAGCCAGGTCAGCTCATCAGGCCTTGTGCTGATGTTGGTGTCCTTTTCTCCCTTTTTTCCCCACACCAAAAACTGGCTCAGTTTTAAAATAGCAGCCAGACCAGGCCATAAAATCCATATGCCACAAAGATACATCAACATATTTTTCAAATGGTGCCTCCTTCCCACCTCTAGCCAAGATACACCATACATGATATTGTCCTTTCCTAAAATTTTGTTGGTTCTTCTCACTTTCCCATGTTGTCTAACTACTGCAATGTAACAATGGCACCCCTTGTCTGAAAAAAGTATGGGCAGACTAAAAAAAGTATAATTTATAACATTTCTCACAAACAAAGTTATTTTGGTGGGAATATTTCTCTTCAAACATATACTCCAACAAGCCTCCCCAAAATGCATACAACACTTTTCTGATATATTTTATACAGTACAGAGCTTAGAGATCATTGTGGACATGTTCTTACTTCCTGTATCTTTCCCATGCCATAACTAAGTTTCAAAAATTCCAAAAAGAAAAAAAAAGCAAAGTCATTAGTGAAGATGCTTTAGGATGCTATTGTTGGATGCAATTTTTGAATCTGGCCCCTTCGTTTGGCATTAATTCTCACTTAAAATAGTAAACTAATAATCATAGGTTTGTTTTATTGGTTATAACCAGATAATATATAAAAATATTCAGTAAAGGACACAGAGAAAACAGCATTTTTTTTCTTTTGGTAACCAGAAATGCCATCTTGAAGTTTGTTGAATTGGTCCAAAAATATTGTTGAAAAGAAATGTTTGACAATTTTAGCTGAGAAACAGGAAGCAGGGAAATGCAGATACAGTATCACGTGAAAATGAATCATGGATATATCAGTTCTTTGTGCTTTGAGCTATGGAATAGGTAAGGAAAAATATTGTAAAGAGCAAACCTAACCAAGATTATATTAGTGGGACCAGTAAATAACAGCAATATAGTTCATGTGTGGTTTTCAAGAATAAAAAACATTAAGAAACTGGAAGAGACTATTTGAGAGGGATTACCACACAACTCTGAAGATTCTATTACTCTAATTTTAATTGTCACTGATACAAAAAGCAAAGGATATCCTGATAAAGCTTTTTACAGTACATTCAGAGGTATATCAGCAACATGATAGCACTGCTAGCAGGGCCTATTAAGAGGTTCTGGTATGTCCTAACATTGAACTTATATTAGTAGTAAATATATTTAATTAGTACTAAATATAGATATATTGATATAATCTCAACTTTCCTAAGCGGTTATGCTCAAAAGATGTGCCAAGGACTTCAGATAAAAGTGGAACATTTACCCTGGAACCATAAGAGCTGGAAAAATACACAAGGTCATGTGGAACTTCCATTCTCCTTCACCCCTCTCTGATACATTTACTTTCTTCCTAGCCTTTGCCATTTATGAAAACATAAGACTGCAATGCCCAGTGAACAGAGTTCAATCCATTTAAAGGGAGCAAGAGCTATATTGAGCAAATTTACTTAAGATTGGGCTGCTTATATAAGTTTTTTTGTGTGTAAACAATAACATAGCAATAGAATGAAATCTAATCACATGGAAGATCAATTGAAATTTATGAGGCTTCGTTTAATGTAAACTCCATTAATTTCAATATGTCTGCTCTAAGCAGAGTAAGTCTGCATTTGCATAATAGTAAACTCCTGTTCGAGATTACATAGTAAGTCAACCAATGCACAAAATGCTGTCAAAGTATGAACGTTTCCTATAATCTGTTGGAGAGAATGTATACGCTAGAAATGCTTTTTCCCCCTCTTTATACACAGATTATGAATATATCTTTATAAATTCTACTCTTTATAAATTTATGTTCACAGTGACCTGTTATCTCACTGTGCACAAATCCTTCATGATATGTTTGACAGTTCAAGAGTGAGAACAACAGAACATTTTGGGCTGGCACTTACAATTTTTTGATTAATGTTCCTTTTTTAAATTTTTATTCTTTTACGCAGAAAATTAAAATACAAACTCCAAAGGAAAAGAAAAAAAGAGAAAAGTAAGACAAAACTAGACAAAATGTTTTTAAATATGTGAATTAAAAGACAAAAACCAGAAATTCATATTATCTTCCCCCTAACTGAGCACTAACAAATATGTTACAGAAATAATAGCTTTCTCCCCTTGCAAAGAGGTCTTAAGATCTTCATCTATTAGTAACCAATTCACCTGTGATACACCTATTTTATATTAATGTAGAAAAATAGTTAACAGGTTAATCAACAAGGAAGTTAAACTTCAGAGCTCTCTGCAACAATCTATTATTGTAATTAACTCATAGAAAGTCTATAATGGTTTCTTATCTGTCACAAATCACCCCAATTATCTCTGATTCAACAATAAACCATTCCTTAGATTACTCTTACTAATAATGCCATTAACTAAGGATCTTCCCAGCAATTGCATCTCATTTGCAAGGACTGTTACTGCAGTCTCTGATGTAAATATTTCTGCAGCATCCATTGTTCAAAGGTCTTTCTGAAAACACAGCAGCCCATCTTGCCAAGAGAATCCAGTCCATCACACATCATTTCCATTATTTCTGAATTTCTTGTACTTGTTTCCTTTTCAATCTTTTCTGCCAAGGCTATAATAGTCAGACTAGATTTTCTTCTTCATGTCTGGCAGCAACAAATCAAATTCCAATCCATCAGATTATAAATTGAGTCCAATTGTTATTTTCTGCTTTTGGGTACCATCCTGGGTTTTATCTATGCTTTTAATATGGTTTTATTTGCATCAAGGAAAGTAATGTTGCAATAAAGACAACAAAAACCATTAAAAAAAAGATAGTGACAAGGGTAAAGCATCTAAGACACAGAATGGTACCCCAGTCCTAAACATCTCTACCAGTATAGCATCTCCAATTTGTTGAGGATTTCAGTAATGTTATTTGAAACAAATAGTTTGGTATATTGTGATTGACAGCTGCTTAGTCCTATACATATAATCAAGTCACAAACTACTCTGAAACTGATTGGCAATGTAATCACTACAGCAAAGGATACATATTGGAAATCCTGATAAGATTTCAATGTATTTACAGAGAGCAAAGTGAATTGGTCACCAGAGATTAGAGTTTCTTTGTTGAATTATGATAACCTGTTATTCAGAAGAAGGTGGGTACTACTCCAGTAGCTATAAAACAGCAACAAGATGTAGAGCAGGCACCAGGACAACTGGAGATCTTTGGTGGAAGGAGCAGCATGAAGTGCCTAGCAATTCTCTTCGCTCTTGTGGCTTTTTCTGAATGTTTTGTTGAGTCAGTCATCATTTTATTACTAATATTTTCATCACTGACAGCTGCAATTGTTTGGTTGTTTACTTGATTTATTCATGAACTTTCTATTCTGGCAATACAGGGGAGATAAACTATGGATGGTATATTCAGATTTAAAATTACATTGTTATTTTAATACAATGCAATGCAAAGAGAAAGCGGATTGGGCCAATATTAAAGGCATTATTATACTCCTTTGGTTTTACTAATATGTAAAAGTTATCTTAAATATTCTAAATATTCTAGATATTAAATATCTAGAAACTAGTTAAAAATTTCAACTAATGCTTTTAAAGTTTAAAGATGGAATAAATTAACTTAATTTTCTTTAGGCAGTCGTATCATCTCTTACATTTGTGCAACTCTTTTTGATGTCTGGTTTAATATGTTCATGAGTTTGGGCTGTATTAATATTTTTGCTGCTGAAGGAGTCAAGTTGAAAGCCCATGATATTTGACTGAAATCCATAAATGTTTTTACTTAATTTAGATATAGGGTGGATGACAATGTGAAACAGTATAACTTTTTTTTCCCATTAAAAGGAACACATGTATAGGAGAGGAACGACAACATAGCATCTATTCATTTTGTTCTTGTATGCTAGGGTTCCCCTCCGGAAAGGAAAGAAACTTAAAGATATTCTTAGGGAGAAACATTTGCTGGAAAGCCTTCTACAGGAGCATCATTATGACATTAGTACTAAGTACACCACACGTTCTCCAGTTGTTTTCAATCCTGGTCAGCTGGCTGATGAACCACTCATGAACTACTTAGATGTAAGTTGCTGGTTTTCTTTTGCTTTGCCAATAGGGGAGAATATAGGTAGCTCAGGGTTGAACTGTGGAGTCCTTGATGCTCTCTAGCTTGGAGCCCTGTGTCCAGATAGTATGTTTTCACATGGGAAAGCCTTTTCCCAAATGTATATTATTTATTTCCTGTGATATTTGAACAAATGTAAATTATTTTACCAATATAAATGTCAAAATGCAAGTAAAATAATGCTAGCTCGATTACTCTTATTTATGTAGCTAAAAGGGTGGGGCACCCTTTTGTTAATTCATTCGGTTTCTACCTTGTTTTATTATTCCCTTCTATAGATGCTTTTTCTCTTGCTTTATTTTGTAACACTTAGGCTTATGGTGTTTATTTCATGCCTCAATATTAAAACATTGTCAAAAAGATCTACTGTACTTAGGTCTTCCAACATATATTTATTCTTTACAAATTAACAGTCCCAGTACTATGGAACAATCTACATTGGAACACCACCGCAGGAATTCACTGTTGTGTTTGACACTGGATCATCAAATCTCTGGGTCCCATCTATTTTCTGCAATAGTGAAGCATGTAGTAAGTAACTGTCTTCATCAGACTTGATCAAAAGGATTCATAAATGTACTAAAATTGTATTACATTTACTGGATAGCAGTGATAGCTATAAAAGATGCAGTTTCACTTCTCTAAACAGGAACTTCTCTAAACAGGGATGCAGATCTGATAATGGCATGAGAGGCCCTGCTCCCTGAAATTTCACCCAGCTGTCCTGAAGGCATGCCATGGTAGCAGAATACACAGCTAGCACTGGTTTTCTTAAAAATGAGGAAAACTCATTTTGCAGCACAGAGGGGAAAGCACTTGACACAGGGTGGCCTGTGTTTCTGTGGAGAGGACATTTTGTCTGCTTCACTCCTCTTCTTTCATTGCTCTTTAACACTGCAGGCTTGAAAAGTAGACCAAACAATAAATTAAAGGAACAAAACAAAGTCTGTTAGCATGCTATTGTGATGAGTTCAGGCATAGAAATATGCTTACTTTATTTCATTTTATGTTTTTAAAGATTGGTGGAAGGGTACAGGGCAAGGCAAGAAGTGGGCAGGGTAAATTAATAATAATAATAATAATAATAATAATAATAATAATAATAATAATAATATTTATATACCGCCCTTCTCCAGAAGGACTCAGGGTGGTGCACAGCCAAGGTGAAATTGGCAGTTGATACCAATAGAATACATATAGCTCAGGGTTCAACTGTGGACTTCTTGGTGCTCCCTGAACTTGGTTGCTTTCTTGTAGACATTCTGTTACCTGGCTGTGTAACATCTTTAGTGCTAGTACCGAATAAAACATTTGCAAGAAAACAACCAAGCTAAGAAAGCACCAAGGACTCTCCAAAGCGGTTGATTTCTAGTCAACACCTAAGTTCTGGTTACTTTTCCTGTTCAAGGCTACTGCCCATAAAGGGCAGATACTGATCAGCTGGGCAGATCAAACACTATAAATGTTCCATATCCACATATACAATCAAGATTCAAAAAGATTTAGAATGGTAGAGAACAGCATCCAATGAACTTTCAATATGAATCAGGAGAGTTTGGCAGTGGGATTTTAGGAATAAGGCCCACTGAGCGCAAGTGGATTTGGCTTCTAACAATAAGCATGCACAGCATTTGGGTAACTGAATGCAATCTTCTAAGGCAGAGGTGTCAAACTCAGTTTCATTGAGGGCCACATCAGGGTTATGTTTGACCTCAGAGGGCCGGGGTGGACATGGCCAGGGTGAGTGTAGCCAGCTTGATGTCACTTATGTTGCCGGCATCTGTGGTGGCCTATGGTGCTTCTGCCAGTGAAAACAAGCTCAGTTTTCAGTTGCCACGGCCTCCTGCAACCCTCTTTCACTGGGAGAGGGTTGCAGGAGACCTTAGCAAACGAAATGGAGCTCAGGAGCCCATTTTCACTGGCAGAAGCACCACGGGCCAGTCCTTCACTGTTTCCAGGGCAGATCTAAGTACCCCGTGGACCAGATCGAGCCCCCAGGCCTTGAACTTGACACCCCTGTTCTAAGGAATATGTTCCACCGAATATTATGGGATTTGATTTTGGGAAGGCATTTATATGACTGCACAGATAAATTTTAGTTTGTAAAAGCACAGGGTAATTTTCAGCAAAAGGTTTCAAAATAGTCGTGTTAAAATCAATTTCCTTCTTTGAAGACTGACGAAAACAGTAACAGACCATATTTTCCAGAAATAACATTCTTTTTATATTAAGTGATATTCCTCTAGTAAATAATTCTATCCACTAGTTTTATTAACTATTTATGTGGCTTTTCCTTTTAATCAGATGATAATGATAATAATAATAATAATAATAATAATAATAATAATAATAATAATAATAATATTCAAATGCTCTGCACTGTAAAATGTTGCAATATTTTTCCTCAGAAAGAAATGTATATTGTACTGAGCTTGATACCCAGCATTGATTAAAAGCTGTTTTAATATTAATTAATGACTGATTTTTTGTTTTTTGTTTTCATTTAGCAAAACATCGACAATTTAACCCAAAACTTTCTTCTACTTTCAAGAGCGCAAGAAAGTCTATAGCCATTTGGTATGGCACAGGAAACATGAAAGGCTTGTTAGGATATGACACAGTGAAGGTAAAACGATGCATTTCTACAGCTACCTAAAAGATGAGCAGACAGTAAATGGTTAATAAAGTCTATTCCAACAATGGTGTAGTTCAGAGGTGGATGTTTAACCGTATAGGGCCATGTTGGCGAACCTATGGCATGCTGGCTGGAAGTGGCATGCAGAGCCATTTTTCCAGGCATGCAAGCTGTTGCCAAACTCACCTGAAACTGTGCATGTGCGCCTCTGGTGCACATGTGCACAATTCAGGGGACCCAGCTGGTCTTCGGAGCTCTCCTGCGCATGCACGTGTGTTTGTGCATGCGTGTGAGATTGTGATTGCTTGCACAGACAGCGTTTGCGTGCATGCAATGCATGCATGAAAGCTGTGCGCATGTGCATATGGTGAGATTGTGCATGCAGCACGCACTAGTGTACATGCGCAAAAGCTGTGTGCATGCGTAGATGGTGCGGTTGTGCGCACAGCACATGGGGAGGAGCCACGTGTTACCACAGGTGACACACTAGGACGCGCAGGGCGCGAAGCAAGTTCCTGTTCGGCACTCGGTAAGTAAAAGGTTCGCCATCACTGGTATAGGATAACATTTGTCCAAGGGATTGTTTGCTCTACATGTGCATAGTTTATGCTTCTTATCGGTTCTCTTTTTTATTATTTTTAAAGTTGTATACCAGAGTCTGTATGGCTTTAGAATTCAACCTCCCATGTTAGGCTATGGTACCTGAACATATTAGAGATAGCGAGGCAAGTTGTGGGTAGTTATTTAAAAAAATAAAATCAGATGACAGTCACAACCATCAAAGCTCCTGCCCTTTTTAAGGGGATGGGATGTTGTTTAAAAAAGAGGTGGGGTTTCAAATTCATGGTTGTGGGCACCGACTTGGCCTTATTGATACCCACCCATCCCATCAACATCCCAGTAACAAGGGATGTCTTATGCTCATTTCTGCGAAGGCGGAGAAAGAAATGACAGAAATGACATACAGAGAGCAGCTCACACTAAGGTCTGTGCATGATGCCAGCAGCTACACATTCGCCTTGGAGCCTGAGAGCAAAACAAAATAGAATTGTTACTGGTTTTGGGCAAACTCAGTCTCTTCAGTAATTTTAATTAATTAGTAAAAGGCCCTGGCTGACTCAGTTATTGTCTTGAAGCCGTGATATTTATTAATTTAATTGTGTGCTGAAGAATATGAGCATAGGCTTATGGGGGTGACCATCACTCATAGTATTAAAAGTCTGCTCTGGGGTTCACCAGGTTAATAGATAAAGGAAAACTTTGTTTCTCTTCTAGGTGTCCAGCTACACTGATACCAATCAACCTTTTGGTTTGAGCACTAGCGAGCCAGGAACTATTTTTACCTATGCAGAGTTTGATGGCATCCTAGGCTTAGCCTACCCCTCAATTTCGGTTGATCAAGCAACTCCTGTTTTTGATAATTTGATGAAAGAAGGTTTAGTGCAAGAAGACTTGTTTTCTGTTTATCTCAGCCGGTAAATAATATTTTATATCTACTAGTTGTTGTTAGTGGTGGAAGGAAAATGGAATAGATTTCTTTGGCAGCCCAATCATGTCACCTGAATAACACAGAGTTGGGTTGTACTCTTAAAGTGTATGAGATGGCCATGGGTTATAACCAGTGGTGGGATTAAAGTAATTTAACAGCCGGTTCTCTGCCCTAATGATTTCTTCCAACAGCCAGTTTGCCAAACTGCTCAGAAAGTTAACATCTGGTTCTCCCGAAGTGATGTGAAACGGCTGAATCCCGTCACTGGTTATAACTCTAAAACAATTCAACAGCAAAGAATAAGTCAGCTGTTGTTCTACTGAGCTTATATTTGTGTAAAGGCCAAACTTCTCACAGCAAAATGTCTACGGAGACTCTCTATCGTCCTGGTCATGGTTGTCCCAAAGGTGCTTTTCTAAAAGGCAACTGGATTTTCTTGGTTTTTTTCCTTGAAAATGCTTTGATTCTTAGAGCCCTGGGGTGCAGTGGTTAGAATGCAGTATTGCAGGCTAATTCTGCAAACTGCTGATTGCTAGCAGTTCAGCAGTTCGATTCTGACCGGCTCGACTCAGCCTTCCATCCGAGGTCAGTAAAATGAGTACTCAGTTAATTGGAGGCAATATGCTGACTCTGTAAACTGCTTAGAGAGGGCTATAAAGCAGTATATAAGTCTAAGTGCTATTGCTTCTCATCCAAAAAGTTTCTTCAGTTCAGAAGCTTTTTGAATGAGAAGTGAAACTCTTTCAAGGAAAAAACCCAAGAAAGTCCAATTATAGTTTGAAAAAGCACCTTTGGAACTTCTCATGGCAAGTTCTCTTAAGGATTCTGCATTAGGTTTAAAGTAGCATGGGATATCTCTGATTCCACTATGTCAGCAGCAGTAGAGAGCTGAGCCAATGGATTTCTGGGTCAGCTATGGTTGTGTTGAAATTGATGTTTTCTTTTGCAATTCTTTGAAAAGCTGGAATGCCATAGAGCTTATGAACAGACTGTTTCATTAATGGGGAGATCCTCTACCCTGGTCCTGAACTTGAGCACTTCTATCTGGTCCTTTGCTTGGTGGCTTTGCAGTTCAGCCACTCAGAATTTTTTTCCCCAAATGTGTACAAAGTGAAGAAAAGTCTTGAATGGATGGAAAAAGTGGGAAAGAGCAAGCAGATCCTTTTGGTTTCTTTTGTTGCATGTGTGGATGAGGAATCTTTTTTTTCTTTTTAATTCTGGGACATGGGAGAATCGCAGTTATCATTTAATGTCCTTTGTAACCATGATATGAACATCTTCTGGCACTTTGTAACAGTAAAGCAGGTTTTTGAAAAGCCACAATTTTAGCTGAAAATTTAATATGCATCAAATGGCTTTACAACTTCATGTTCATGTTTCAGAAAAGAAACTGGAAGCAAGATCACTTTTGGTGGAATAGATCATTCTTATTATACTGGTTCTATTAACTGGATCCCTGTGAGTCAACAAACATACTGGCAGATTTCAATAGACAGGTAAGCAGGATTTGCCATAAGTACTATTATTTAGATTATAAACAATATAATATATAGATTGAGCTCTTTACTATTATTGAACATTACAAGTGGAAAAAAAGGAAAATAAATCAAGCTCTGGAAAGAAAGAAAATTCTGGAAAGAAAATGTTGATTACAAATGGCATGTTATATACTGGAAGAGCAGAGGTTCCTGCTCTAAAGAATTCCCAGCTACATTTATTATAACTGCTGCTTTCTACAGTTTCAAACACATATCCTGGTTTTGCCTTGACTAATTATATAGTATAGAAGTATATTAGTCACCCTCACAATAACTTCTTAAGGGACACATTAATTATATTTTAACAAGTGGTAGCTTTTTTTATTTCTAGTATCACTATCACATGATTTCTGTTTCTTAGTGTTTTAGTGAATGGTAAGACGGTTGCCTGCAATGATGGCTGTCAAGCAATTGTTGATACGGGTACCTCCCTCTTGGCTGGTCCAGTATCCGGCATATCTAGCATCCTACAAGCCATTGGAGCTAAACAGGGGCAGGTAAGATTAAACCCCTTATTCTCTGCTATTGTATTTGTCATTCATTACATTTGAAAGATTCTTCTACTCATCCTTATCACAGTGATGCCCATACAATACCAGGATGTAAGGGGTTAGGTATGGAAATACATAGATTGGTAAATAACTGATTTGTATTACTGCTCAGTTTGGATTTCCTCTTCAGCAGATTTCTGCCTGTACATTTCATTAAAATTCAAATGTAAATTTGATAGTCTTGTTAAGGTAAAGTTGTGTTTTACTTATAAAGTGTATGAGATCATGGGTTATGGCTGTAAAAATCCTTAAATAGTAAATAATATTAAATCTCCCTAGAGATTGATTAAGAAAACACTTCCTGTATTTATCATATAATCCGAGTAACTGAAACTATCTTGATTTGCAAGCTGATTTCACCTCAAGCATAGAACTTAATGTTTATGGAGATTCTCAGTCATCCAGGTCATGATTGTCCAAAGGTGTTTTTTCAAAAGGTAATGGGATTTCCCTCCCCTGAAGATATTTAATTTCTAATCCAAGAAGCTTTTTCAGTTCTGAGCTGAAGAAGCTTCTTGGATGAGAAGCGTAACATCGTCAAGGAAAAACAAAAAAAACACAGTTGCTTTTTGAAAAAGTACCTTTGGAACATAACACTTAATAAACGTAATAGTGAATTACCACGTAAGACAGCAATTTTACTTTCTTGAAATTTCATATGTGGAACAAAAATGTTGCATTTTGTGATTTAAAAAAATACTATCTGTTGTGATCAGAATAATTCAAGAACACTCTTCCTTGTTTTGTGTAGCTTGCAATCAACTGCAATTCCAGTAAGATGCCTGATATTGTTTTTGTGATCAATGGAATCCACCATCCTCTGAAGCCAGCAGCTTATACTAATCAGGTACATAATAGATTTGGATTTATACTCAGTGCTTGGTTACAACTATTTCTATGCAGATTAGAAGTGCATAACTCTGTCCAAGGCAGGGGATGAAAATGGAAAGATGGAGCAATCTTTTGTAAGAAATAGTCTTAGTAATGCAGTTTGGGTCTGGAGATGCTCTTTTGAAGTACATCTCAAATTCAAGGGTAAAGGTGCTCTTTGGAAGAGCAACCATACCTGCTCTCAGCTACTATTACATTAACATAGATTTGATTCTTGAATACGGTTTTTGACTCTTAGTAATTTTGTGCTGCAGGTTACATGTTTATCACCATCAATATTTTTTGATCTAAAAGTTGCAGTATGATATCAGGTGTCGCAAGTCTTTGTTTTCAGTAATGCTGTTTTTCCCTTAGTTCCTCTTTGCATAGAAAATTGCAAAATCTGACTTTCTGCATTTTCTTTTTAAAACCACAATATGCGTTTTTGCAATGGCATGAGAAAAAAAAGTCTGCTCATCATTCTGATTTTAGTTACCTGAAGTCAAAAGGTTACACGAAAGGAAAAAGAGCAGCTATAATCTAGATCAGAGCTTCTCAACTTTAGCGACTTGCTGGCTGGGGAACTGTGAGAGTTGAAGCCAACATATCTTCAAGTTGCCAAGGCTGAGCAGCATTAATCTCTAGATAGAACATGATGTACAGTATTTTATGTGGAGAATACATGTGATGTAAAGCTGTAGTCTGACAAGTTATATTACTCTCTTATTCCAGATACCGCTATGTCCAACTACCGCAGCACACCATAGTTTTGTTCCCACAATAAAATGAAAAGCATAAGCATAGCAGTAAACAAAGGCCCAGATTTGATGTGCTTGAGAGATCCTTCCTAGCATACCTGTCAAGTGCCAGGGAAATCAGGAGATTCAGGCAGTTCAAATAAATCTGAATATAAAGATTTATTGCAAGCTTAAGCTGTCTACAAAATCTGAGTTAGCAATGGTCAAGGGAAAAGAGCAGAAATTAAGAGGTGTTCAAGGTGGGCTGCGCTTAGATCTCTTGCGGATTTGCAAGAATTCGTGACTTATGACATGTTTGACCTCTCCTCAGGTTCAGCCTGGTCATCCCATACTATTCCTGGCATCTCTGCACTAGACTTCCCAGATATCGATCAGTGGTGAAATCCAAAAATTTTTACTACCGGTTCTGTGGGCATGGCTTGGTGGGCATGTCAGGGGAAGGATACTGCAAAATCTCCATTCCCACCCCACTCCTGGAGGAAGGATATTGCAAAATTTCCATTCCCACTGCATTCTGGGGCCAGCCAGAGGTGGTATTTGCCGGTTCTCCGAACTGCTCAAAATTTCCGCTACCGGTTCTCCAGAAC
>JANHZT010002008.1:188770-203959 GCA_032468215.1 Stegonotus admiraltiensis | reverse complement strand
TGAAGGCTATTGCTTAACGCATTGTAAGCCACCCTGAGTCTCCAGAGAAGGGTGGCATATAAATCAAAGCAAAAAAAGAAAAGAAAAGAAACCGGATAAGCAAATTTTCAAAGAAAATATGTCCACATGTAGACATAGTCATTGCTCTTGGAAGAGGACAAAGGCGTTCATATAATTCCTGCACCAATCTTGGTTCAAGATAATCAAAGGCCAAATTTAAATTCCTGGCTTGGTTGAGGAGACAGACAGCTCATTGATTTTAACTACATCAGTTGGTGATTGGAATACAAGTTTTCAGGATCACCAATTGGTGTTAAAATCAAAGAGCTGTCAGTTTCGTTAACAGAGAATTGTTGAAGCTGTGAAGAAGCTGTGAAGTTGCAAGAAGTTTGTGAACATAAGAGAACTGGTTTGGTATAGTGGGGAAGGTGCTGATCTAGAAACCAAGATATTCTGAGTTCTAGAACTCCTTTAGCCATGAAAGCCAGCTGGGTAACTTTGGGCTGGTCACTCTCTCAGCCCAAATAATTTCACAGGATTGTTGTTGTGGGGAAAACAGGAGGAGGAAGCAGTATTAAATATATTTTCTATCTTATATTTTAAAAAGGAAAGATAAACATTTGATAATAACAATAATTATCCAGATTCGAATTTCACTGAACAACAATTAGATCAAAGGAGATTCATTACCAGAAATAAAATATTTAGGAATACAGAATGGAAAAAAGTCAGAAAAATTATGAAAATGGAAGACCCAAAACAATTGTAGAAGTAAAAGAAATTCAGATAGAAATTCTAAATATAAAGGAAAAAGCAGGTATGAACTATAGAAATGATAATTTGGTTAGTTAATAACAACAGAACCAGTACAGGCCAGCACTAAAATAAACAATGAACCGATCTCACTAACAGGAATAAAAATGAAAATTATGCAGAATTTTTAGTAGAAAGACAAAGACTGCTAGCATTAAGAGTAGCATTAAGACCTGGCATCTAAATGAAGTATGTGAATAAGGCGCTTTCAAGGATTAAATTAACATTTATCAAACACACCAATCAGCTCTCCTACAGTACAGAGTGGTGGTTACAAAAGAACTGTGTATCGTAACCAGAAAACCAAAACCAAAATCATATTCAATCCCAAAGCGGAAGATCAGACTGGAGGCCCAGATAAAGAAACTAAGATCAGAAGCAAGTAATTTAAACAAAAAGAGCAAAAATTGGAAAATGTAAGGATCAAGAGAAGCCTAATAAAAAAGTATTGTCTTAGCACCAGAAAAATTGAAGAAGCTTTGGAAATCATAAAGCGACAAATAACAGCAATGGCAAGGAAAATTGAACACCATGGGGCACAAATCATCCAATTAAAGCAAAATCAGTTATTTCAATCAGACGAGAGGCAATTCTGCCAAGGTATAAATGACACTAGAAATTCTGAAAATGGAAAACCAAACAAAAAGAAAATAATCCAGTTTTGGAAAGATCTATGGGAAATTCAAGGGATGTGGTGGCTCAGTGGCTAAGATGCTGAGCTTGTCGATCAAAAAAGGTAAGCAGTTTGGCGAATTCCTAGTGCTGTGTAACGGGGTGAGCTCCTATTACTGATCCCAGCTTCTGCCAACCTAGCAGTTCGAAAGCACATAAAAATGCAAGTAGAAAAATAGGGACCACCTTTGGTGGGAAGGTAAGAGCGTTCCTTGCGCTTTGGTGCTTAGTCATGCCAGCCACATGACCACGGAGACGTCTTCGGACAGCGCTGGCTTTTTGGCTTTGAAACTGAGATGAGCACTGCCCCCTAGAGTTGGGAACAACTAGCACATATGTGCGAAGGGAACCTTTATATTTATGGGAAATTCAAAAAAATACTTTAATAAAAATGCTGGGTGGACAAAAGAATTTGAAGACAAATTTAGTAAAAATCAAATAGAAGAACTAGTGAAAGCAAAAATGGTTAAAAATTGAGTGGAAAGGATTAAAAATTGAACTTGTCCTGGAAATGATCAGTTGCATGTCTTTTGCCTCAGATCTGCATATAATTATAGCTAAACAGCTTAATGAAGTATTGCATAAAGGAAACATCAGTGACTGCTTAATGATGGTAAAATGTATCTGATTCAAAAAGACCCAGCAAAAGGAACAATAACAGGAAACTACACCACTATAAATCAACTCAGTTAAACAAAACCTCCAATTATTGATTTTTAGTTGAATTTTCCCTCATTTACAATCTCATGTAGTAGTAATAGGGGTGTCATTTAAGTCGTGGATAGGTGCAAATTTGGGGAGGGTTTATAACAGACAAGGTAAGATTTAGCATTGAGGAATAAAATCCTTTGCAACTGGATTAGAAGTGCAACAATTAAATGGTTGAATTAAAAAAAATAATTGTTTCTGCGCTCAAACCTTGGATTTAATATACCTTCTCCATCTGCAGCACTTTTGGAAGCCTGTACTGAGAGGAGGGGATTATTCACTTGCATTGCCAATCTTCTACCAGTGCGTTTGGCTTCTACATTGATGCTACCATATACTCTTCCTCTAGAGTCTGCTCTCTCCTTTACAGTCAGGTATGTTCTGAATTTCCTTCTGAGCCTCTGTGGTGGAAGAACACCAGCCTCTGTGGTTAAATGCATTTACAGCAGTCAGCTAAAAAAATAGTATTTAATTGCATTTCTTTCCAATAAAGCAGAGGTAGAATACGTTTAGGTGAAATTCCTTCTGAGTCAGTGGCATCTCCTTTGGTATAGTTAGAGTGAAACAGAATTAACATTTTTAGATTTTGGGGTGAAAGAGTTTTGTATCCCGCTGGGTTGTAAATTTTGAAATTATATAGGTAATTCCTTAGAGAGAAAAGGCTTTCCTGCCAGTAAATTTAAATTTGGGTATAACTGTTCAATTTAAAATGCAACTTTATGATGCAGTTCTTATCTCATTGCAAGGCAAAATCATATTTTTTATGCTGCAAAATGAGTGTTTATTTTGATTACCTGCCATCAAGTCAGTGTTGACCCGTAGTGACAACATAGACAGTTTTTCTCTAGGACAATTTGTCCCCAGCCCTGGCCAATTTTTTTATTTTATTTTATTTATATGCCGCCCTTCTCCGGAGACTCAGGGCGGCTTACAATTTCTATAGCATGTCACAGGAAAAACCATTGCTTGCATCATTCTGCATATCTTGGCATCTGAATATCTTCTCTTTCAAGGCTTTCTCATTTAACAACAAAAACACAACTACAAAACAAAAATTAACAAGCAATTAAAGGAGCACCTAACTCTTGTGTCAAAATCTCTGTAAAAGGGTCTTGATTTGCCTTTCAACACATAAAGGCAACAAAGCAGACTATAGTTGTTATTTTTCATATGATTTGGCTTCTTTGTTTAATGCTGTACATCTTTTTGTATTGTTTTAGTATTGGAGAAAAAGGAGGGGAAACAAATAGAAAAGAAATAAGGAAAAGAACAGTAGCATAGATGGTATAGATAGGAAATGATTTGGCCTACTTTTAAACACCTCATTAAACCTTGGCCACGTGGAATAATATTGATCAGTCTTTCTATGACATCAGAGAGAATTAAGCCATAATCAGACAGGAAACACATAGTGGCAATCAAAGATTTTAAATTTTGAGTCACACTTTCTTGCCAACTGTTTTCCTTATCCCTGCTTGAAAAATAATAATTTTTAATATCATGATACATTCTAAGTTTTGTATATATAATTAAAAATACATTCACTTCTTTAATCAGTATTGAACTTTGTAACACCATGTTATCAAGGATCATAATATATATTTTAAAAGGTAACCATCAATTTCTTAACATGGAATATTCCAATTCTTTATTCCACTGTTTTTGCAAATCTTAGAGATGCTCTTTAATTGATTATAAAAACACGATAGCCTTTAGAATAATCCAGAATGTATTCAAATATTTATTATAATTTTAGGGTTTTGTCTGATTGATTAAATGCCATCAATTGTATTAACTGCTAGTAACCACATGGATAGATTCCTCAGAATGGTCTGCCTTCAGCTTGGCCTTGTTGGTTTCTCAGTGTATATTCATTGATTTTGTAATCATATTTATCCATCTTGTTTCTGGTCATCCTCCTTTTTTTCCCTTCAACTTTTCCAGCAACATGGACATCACAATATTGTAGGGTTCTGGAAAAGCTTAGTGGCCTCTGTGACAGTTGAAGTTTTATCCAGATAGTCTCTAGCCTGACACACACAGAGACGTGTGTTTGACTTTATTTTTGCCTCTGAGAAATTAATGCATGCCCCATTGCTGGAGGTCACTACTCCAAATCCTTTGCTGTGGTTGGATCATTTCTCGTCCACAAAAGGTGTTGTTACTCTAGGAATTTCTGGATGAAAAGGCCAGTTAAGATAGTCTGTCCTATTGCCGACAAATGGCCTTCATGTTTGCAAGTCCTAGGATGCTGTTTGGCTTTCTGAAACCAATGCCTGCTTGTTTTCAAAGGCAGAAGTATGCTGAAGAGGTCTATGGGTTGGATCATCCTTGCTACTTTATAAAAATCAGGATAATAATAGCCATTACAGGCTGTTTTTTTCATTGAAAGGACATCTGGCATACATTGAGATAGCCTGTACAATACACCTCAAGAGTGTCCAGTCCCTTGATCTGGCAGATAGTATTCATTGTTGCTTACGGCTTTTAGAAGAAAGGGGAAGACAATGGGATAATTAACAGAGAGATCAAAAAAATTATAGAACAGACCTGGAAACAGCTACAAATTGTTCTTGGAGAGAGGTCACAAAGTTCTTGAGGTTACCTAGAGTTGACTCTGACTTGATGGCACCTGACTAACTTTGCAGTTACATGGGGAGAATACTATGAGGAAGTAGCTTCTATACAGTGTATAATGACCTTTCCAATTCTGGGGACCAGTTCCCATGCTAGCACTGTTTTTAGATGCTTAATTAAAGTGTTGCAATTTTTAATTGGCACGTGCTATTTTAAGAGTTAAACATATTACTTTGGGATTGCTCGTCACTGCTTTGTGCATCACTATAACCTGCAGCCTATGATTTTCAGTGGACATTAATTAGTTACATATTCTGTCTAACGTTAAGAGTCATTTTGAATAGCAGTTATTGGAAAATATGTTCCTATGGTCTTCTCTGTGTTCATCCAAGAATCATCCCGTTGATCTCTGTGGATACTGGATTAGATAGATCTTTGGTCTTTTCTAGCACAATGGGTTTTATGTATGCACTTCCTGTTGATACAAATGGCAATAGCAATAGCACTTAGACTTATATACCACTTTACAGTGCTTTACAGCTGCTCTAACCAGTTTACAGAATCAGCATATTGCCCCCAGCAATTTGGCTCCACATTTTACCCACCTCGAAAGGATGGAAGGCTGAGTCAACCTTGAGCCTGGTGAGATTTGAACTGTCAGATTGCAGGCAGCTGGCAGGCAGCAAAAGTAGCTTGCAGTACTGCACTCTAACCACTGCGTCACCAAGGCTCAATCCTGAGATGATTAGTTAAAAATTTCAGTAAAGTGCTTGAACCTGCAGATAGTGTACTTGAGTGTGTTTACGATACTGGAGCATGTTTTTTTCAATTAATACTTGTGCATTGCACCTGCATATTTAGACTGCTTGAATGGCTGCCAGATGTTCCAGAGGACATCAGGTGGATGAAAGAACAGACACGGAAAGTCTGTCATTATTTCATGAGAAAAGCCAAGAAGAAGCTGGGAAGTCACCTTTCAGCCAGGTAGGATTGTTGCTTCTTATCTTGCGTTTCTGAAGATACTGAATTCTGAAGCACAATACAATGTTTTTATATCACTAATGCTGTAACATTCTTGAATTGGGAGATTTTGCAGTTGGATTTGCCCATGCATCGAAATTAGCGCCTTTGGATTCTGTTCCAGATTTGCATGATTAAGGTGTTTGTTTGCTTTGTTCTTAAAACCAGAGTCTGCTAGACTGGAATGGCTAATGAACCCACGTAAGTATAACGAGCAAATAAAAACCAAACATGTTTCCCAGTCAGAATAATTTTGAATACAGCTATGTTTCTATAATCTCTATGCCAGGGGCGTCAAACTCAGGTTGTCGTGGCAGCGTAATGGCGGGCTGGGCGTTTGACAGCCCTGCTCTATGGTCTCTAACATAGCCCTCCAGCTTTGAATTGCTCTTTCTCTACAGGCCGAGTGCTTTAAAAATCACAGCCTATGTGTCTGTGATTATTTTTTTGTGGTATAGTTATTGCTGCTTTAATATTGAATGTATTGTTTATTTTTATTTTGTGTTATTGTTTAAGCTTGTGGATTTATGGATTTTAACTTGTCCTAAAATCCTTAAGATAGCTGTCATGATAGAAATGTAATAAATAAAAATGCATAAATAAAATGTAAGATACCTAGTACAGTCCATTTCAAAACCAGGTAACAAAATCCACTTTCGTATCTGAATTAAATTTGTAAAGTAAAATAATTTAAGGTCCTTAAATGTTAAAGAAGATATAATGGTAGTCTACAAGTCTACAGTTATAAAGGGGGAGTCAAAGGTTTATATTTTGAAAAACCTTTTGGATTGAAACAAACTGAAATAACAATTTTAAGCAGATTCTTCAAAGATTGTCACTATAGGATTATTGAAAGAGGTTCCCAAATACAAGACTGAGAAAATAAAAAATTCATCCCATTATTTCCATACCTGTTCCTTATCAAAAGTCATGTGTACACAGCTCACAGTATATAAAGAGCTATATAATTATTGCTGAGGCATGGGGGATATGTGCTTTCCAAGTCCTTATGAATGAGAGCTCCTATGTTCCCCACACAGCATGGTCAATGGTGAGGGATAATAGAGGTTGTAACATTTAGGGGATATACACAATTCTCCTACTCCTGAGATCAAGTTACTGTTAGGTTTTCTCTCTCGACCAGCAGTGATCATAGTTTGAACTGGAGACGTGTTTTTGCCAAGCCCTTGGCTGGTAGCATTATTGGGAATTGGAATCTACTTTATCACTGAAGAGGCTCTTTCCCAGAGACACCTATTCTTATCACAGTCTCCCTATACACCTGATTTTCTTTCTCAGATTCAATGAAACTTAGAAATTTGATGATCAGGAATCTGAGGTCTCTGAAAGTTTCTTTTAAAGCTAATGCAGCTCAAGTGGCATTTTCTCCTAATGGGCCAAGAAAACAGGATCAGAATAGCCAGAGGGTGTCAGTAGTGAGATCCTCAGGGAAAAATAATCTGCTGCTCACTTCCATCTCTCTGCAGCCTTAGCTTATCTTCTGATTTTTTTTGTGTCATTGCATGATGCAAAGGGGCAATTTCAATGGGACATGTACTGCATCTTTCTCCTTCTTTCTCCTTCTCCGTTCCCCTTCCATTTTTATTTATATGTCAACATTGGAAACCCAAATATGTTAAATAATATTTACCAAAATAGCATGGCAAACTTTAATTCTCTCTCTCTTTCTCTCTTAGGCTATACTACCATCTTGAACTCCGAAAAACACAGAGTTTACCCATCCCTTTGGGCACGGCTTATGGGGAAGCATTGCCAAAATGGCTCAGGAACAGTCTCTCGCTAACAGACGTTATGACAAAATGGGAAGAATACCAGCGCCAGCTGATGCTAGGGCTGTTCTGCATCAATGTGGACCTGCAGGCCTCCATCTTCCCATCAGAAGGACTGCAGATGAGACATCCACGAGCAAGCTGCACGGAAGAGAGCCTTCAGCTCTTTTAAATATAACTTTCAGAATCTGGTTGGGGAAAAGAGGGTGGGCAGATTGTTAAGCGTTCTAATGGAACTCTTAACGATCAGCGGGATTTCTCCTCCCCTCACAATTCAGGCAGGGTACTGATAACAAAATAGGCAATTGTGCCATAACTAAGCAGGTGACTGGCACAATGTAAATACCCATCAAAATGTGTTGGGTATTTTCTGGGAGACAGTGGCATAAATAACTTGACAACTGCAACAGAAATGGTTGATGCTTGGGCTGAACTGAAAAGAATTTCATTCAGGGCACCTCTTGGACTGTTTATAATAAGACGACTGGGGACATCATCAGGATTCTAGCTTTTGTTTTTAATCCACTTTGCTTTAAATCAATATTGTAACATGCTTTTGTTCTTAAAGACTTGAGTCCTTTGGGATCATCCTTCTCTGTGTTATGATGCAGTAAACGAAAAGCCAGCAAGAGCTACCAAATCAGCTCTTAAACCAAATGCAGTCCTAAATTTTCACTCTTAAGTAGAGACACCTTATAATTCCTGTACTGTTTTCTTTTAAATTTGTCATATATAAGGAATGCAGCTAACTTTTATACTACCTGGATTCATGGCCTACTATCTTCTAGGGCCTTCTAGAGAGATGAGGAAAAAAAAAACCCACAGAAGTCTTGAAATACGTACTTAAGTCCCATCTCATTTGGATGCGCTATTTTTTCCCTGCTTCCCAGTAATTTTAATTAGCTTAAATCTTAATTTGTACAGTTGCAGAAGGATGTCAAGAAGGATAGATGGAAGCAACAGCTTAGTCAGTGTAATGTATGTTTTGAAACTGTTTGTGACTGACTGGATCAGTTGGCCATTTGAGAAAGAAGGAAAGAGCTTTTGATTCTAGCTGCAAAGGAATATGAAGCTCTTAAAATCCAGAAGCCAAAATATATTTTGATCTAAATGGATTTAAGTTGGCTCGTGAGATCCACATCACTTGTGTCAGTGGTGAATGTGGCCCCTTTGGAACATTGCTGATTGCTCAGCAGAATTGTAGAAATTAATTGTCTTGCACTGAGATGGAAATAAGCAGGGTCTGAAGTTGAAGGCCAGAAAGTAAGTAATAGTTTTGCAGGTATTGGATGTTATGGTATTGCATGAAGAGGAGGAACATGGTTGGCTTGTAAGTCAGCTGAACAAAATTGTTTGTTTGTTTTTTCCTTCCAAGCACTTTTCCCCCACTAGTGCAGGGTCCACTTTTTCTCAGATTATAGGAATTGATTGACTGGCTTGTCACCTGAGCCTAATGTTGTGTGCTGAGAGTGACTATCCCAAAGTCATCCAGCTGGCTTTCATGCCTAAAGTGGGATTAAAATACACAATCCCTGGTTTCTAGTCTGGTGCCTTAACCACTAGACCAAACTGGCTCTCTGCTGAACAAAATTGAATGCATAGTCTTATTTCAATCTTTTCATGATAAACCAGTGGAGCTTTCAATTGCTGTGAAAAAAATGTTGGTAGGTTATCCATTTCTTTCATAAGCCTTCTTTACAGCAGTTACCTTTTGTCATATAAGTACAAGATGAAGCACTCTGGTTAATTTCTCACAGCCCCATACCAACTATCTTGTGTCTATCATTAATTATCACCAGCACCATACTTGATCTCATCATTCACTGCTGTTGTTTTCTTCCTGCTAACTGTATATACAGCATGGCAAATATTCATTATGATGGCAGAAAGCAGGAGCTGCACCCTGTATAGTGATAGTGGCACATTTCTAGTCACTGTGTGAGACTATATGTAGACTGCTTGTTATGATTTTGTATTGTTATAGACTGAAGTGTTTGATGCTGAAGGGAAAAAAGTTTGGGTACATTCGTTTTTGGATAAAAAAAGATTGGTTTTCTTTGCACTTTAATGAATTTCTGTTTTTCTCCTAGTGCAGAACTATCTGTTAAATTCCAAAGATAACACAATGGATGGAAGGAGAGGGAGACATAACAATTGCTTAGAAATAAGTTAATAGTAATAGAATTTTAAATGCTACAAGATAATAAAAAGGATAAACCTGAGTAGAAATGCTTTATTATATAGTCTACTATATAATATGTACTACATAATATAATTATGTAGTCTACTATTCTCTTAGTAGACTACAACAGACTACTAACTTTAAGTATTATGAGCAATAAGAGGTTCTATATTAGCAAAGCCTATGAGATACACATGCTTTTTTTTTCTGGAAAAAGAATGATTGAAAGCGGCTGAAACCAGGATAATAGTATTGCTCCAGGAAAAGAACCTGGGAGCAAAATACAAGGAGTTAAATAGCATTTCAGCAATGCTTTCACTTGTAAAATTTCTAGCGCAAATATTAAAAATCAGTTGGGAATGAAGTGATTTTATAAAAACAGGCTTATTGCCAGAAAAAAATTCCTTTGCTGTGTACTCATTTGGCACAAGGACCTGTTTTGAATCTCTGCACCAGTATTTCCTTTTACACATCCCTGGGAGAAGTGGAGCTATGAAGAATGAATATTTGCAACCAGGCAGGATGGGAGTAGTCATCAAGTTTAGCAACAAACAGTGCCTCTCCTATACGTTACATAAATACTTAGGGTGGCAAGAGTACACTGTTTTATCTGCTAATATTTCCTTTAATGTAAGCAGCAGTAGCAAATTGCAAAACATTCAGAGCGCTTGCACAGAATCCAGTTCCTGGTCTGGAATTCACTACTGAACTTTGATAATTTCTTCCATTTTACTATGTTTGGATAAGTAAGTACAGCAGCCACCAGCTCTTAGTGCAGAGGAAAAGAAAGGACCCGTCTCTCTTCACTAATATTAAAATGAAGAGGCTGAGCAAGGGTAGACATTTTTTTTTGGGAGGAAGAAATGCTGTTAAAATTGCTTTGGACTGAGCTGTCACATACAAAGATTCATGCCTATTCTCCCATATTTAATTACAAGTAGGATATAAAATAAATGAAGACAGGAGATACGCAAAATTGAAGTGTTTCCTCTAGTAGCAATGTCTCTTAAGAGAAAAGCTTTGAGCAAAAGATCCTTTATAAAACTCTGCTGAGGAAGCAATCTTCCTCTTATCTTAACTCAAATAAGTTCCATAGGTATTACATCATCTCAGCTTTCCCACATAAAATACAACAGTGCCTAGATCAGGGCTGTCAAACTCCTGGTCCGCAGGCTGGATGCGTCATGCGCTGGCCACGACCAAAGCTGGTTTAGTGAAGAGGGAAAAAGTCCCGATATGTCATGTGGTGACGCCGTTTGACACCCCTGGCCTAGATGCCTTCCCTTGTTAAGTACACAATTGTCTGCTTATTCTGCAAAGTAGCCTCTGTTAGAGGAAAATGTTCTTGTATCGTGAAATAGCTGGAAAAGCATGATTTTGCTTTTGAATTCTAATAGGCACCAGTGTTTTTCCCCCTTACAACTATAATGTGAATGTCATTTGTTGTCTTTTAGATGAAAATGTGCCAGTGTTTGCATGTCTTTAACCACTAAGTTATTCAACACTGTATTCTATTTTGAAATGTATTGCACAATTATATAGTCTTTTTTTTAAAAAAATTGTAAGCTGCTATTGCTGCTTCAAATGCAGCTATTGTAATGCTGGGATTCTATTTGTTGCTATTACACTGCATTGTAATTTAGACAGCCCTCTTTTTAACTATCTTACCGGTTTGAAGATAATCAGGATTTTAAAAATAGTTGGTTTTACAAAACAAAATGTAAAATTGTTTAATTTTATATGTTAATGTTAAAAGTGTAAGTTCAAATGTTAGTGCCAAAAACTGGAGTTTCACAGCAGAAATACACAGAGACATTTTCTTTTAATTCTAAAACTTAAAAGTAGTGTAAGCAATGCTCCCAACTGATTTTAGTTCATAATAATAATTAAAAAAAATAGAAGCTAGAACCAACAAAGTATCCACAGGGTAAGGCCAAGCAGCCCAGCTCTAATTTCTTAAAAAGAAAGGAAGAAAGAAAAAAATTGGTGTATCAGATTTGAAACTCTTGAACAAAAACTGATAACAACTTACATCACCTTGTTTGACTTGGCAGACAGAAATTTGGTCAAGTCGAAAAGCAGCATTTGATTACATCAGAAGCTGATGAAAGAGAAGCTTGATTTGTTAAAGTGCATGGTTTAAGATTCCACAGTGCCTTTTATTTTTTTTTAGAAAGCAAAACAATTTACAGCTTGCTGCTGTTGTTATCTTTATGGGCACCTATAGTAGTCCTCAACTTATAAACCAAATTTGGGACCAGAATTTCTATTACTAAGCATCGTGATTGTTAAGTGAATCATGCCAATTTAATGACCATTTTGTCTTGGTTGTTAAGTGAGTCACCTTAATCAGTAAATGAATCATGCAGTCATTAAAAAAAAATCTGACTTTCCCCATTGACTTTACTGGTTGGAAGCCAGTTGGGAAAGTACAAATGATGATTACATGATCCAAGGATGCTGCCATTGTCATAAATACAAGCTGGTTGCCAAGCAGCCAGGTTTTGATCATGTAACCATGGGGGTCCTGCAATGGTTGTAAGTGCAAGCATTAGTCATGATCAGTTTTTTCAGTGCCATTGAAATCTCAAAAGAGTTGCTAAATGGATGATTGTAAGTCAAGGACTACCTGGATTCCTCTGCTGTTTTCATTCTGACCATTCTTGAATTCTGCAATAGTTCTTAAGTTGTTGACACTGCTAAGGCTGAACTAATCATTGTGAGAAGCAACTGATTTACCTTGCTCTGATGTTAAGCCATAGTAAATCCAACATGCCAAATGAAAAAACTCTTTGCAAAAAATGCACTCTGTAAGAAAAAAGAAAATTCAACATAAGAACTCAATTGTATTTAGGGAGATGACCATGATCTGATGCTGTTGGTCAAATTGCAATAGCTCATTTTTAGCACTTGCAACTAAAATAAAAACCTGTATTATTTAATAGCATTAGGAAAGCAATAAATACAGTGAGGAAAACTAATCGAGCATTATAATAGTTATTCTTGAGTTAATTTTCTTCATGCTTTGCATTATCCATGCCCTCAGTTCCTTTCTTCTATGTGTTTTACTGGAAATGTGCTATTTATTCTTTTAAAATGTATCTCTAATAAAATACTTTCTAAACTTATTGAACTGAAATGTGGATTTGCATTTATTCATGCTTTGTGTAGCCATAGTCAGTTGATACTTTCTGAAAATCAGGTATATTGATCCAGTTGGCAAGAGACAAACCAGATGGATCCAAGATGCCTTCTGTGATCTGCAGTCCTACAGTATGCTCACAGTTGCTCTTGCTACACAGTCACCCATTAGGCATTACAGCCACAGATGTTGCTCAGCTTCACTGGATTCCTCATCAAGTCACTATTGCCACATTATTCCTAAATTTGCATTGGCCATGAAGGTCAAATAACAAATGCAGGAATTCCATCTGACTGAGGTTGCGGATTATACTAAACTGACAGGAATAACTAACACACTAGATGTTAGGCTCAAGATCCAGATGGATCTTGACAGACTTGAACACTGGGCCCTATCTAACAAAATGAAATTCAAGGTAGAGAAAAGTAAAGTCTTACACTTAGGCAAGAAAAATCAACAGTAGACTGGGTGCCATTTGTCAGAAATGGTGTAGGGTCTCCTGCTTGGGCAGGGGGTTGGACTAGATGACCTACAACGTCCCTTCCAACTATTAATCTGAGGTATGGATCTAACCCCTTTTCATTGCTAGCCTTTTCCAATCTGAGAAGTGACGAGTGTTAAGCTAGAGTTGTGTGAAGTGCTTATTGTGGCTATGCAACATATCCATACTTAATTCCCACCACCATTTCCAGATAGAATTAGGAAATACCTTGTTGATTCAATGTTGAAAGGTTAGAAAGCCATGACGACTGATGATCAGATTCAATATAAGGAATTTTTAATATGTGACTCTAAGCTATGGAAAACAGACAATGGTATATGGATTTTTTTTTAAAAAGCATATATTTAAATCTAAAGTAAATGAGCTCTTGCATTATCCCGACTTTAGATGCTGAAGAATAACATTCTGATTCCAGGAACTCACTAAAGTTTCAAAGTAACATACATGTTTTCATCTACAGAACAAAGAAAACAGTATCAGCAAAACCAATTTTCCTATAAACTGGATTCATACATTGCACAAAACTCTGGCTTGCTGATCTTGGAGCACTAAATAAACCATAATTGATAGATGTCTATGGAAATTCTCAGTCATCCAGGTCATCGTTGTCCCAAAGGTGCTTTTTCAAGAGGCAACTGGACTTTCTGGTTTTTCTTTAAAGACATTTCACTTCTCATCCAAGAAGCTTCTTCAGCTCTTATAATTGAGATATACCAAAGATTTTAGAGGACAGCCACATCTTTCTAGACTTTGGGGCTTTTAGAATATCTTCATGAACCTATACTTTTATTAATATTAGTGAATAGTCACCGAATTTTTCCTGTAGTAAATGGAAGATGACTGCATGGGCACCAATGGGGGTGGAGGGGTGGGGAAACAGATAAAGGGCAAGTGATACATACATGATGACAATCCCACACATGCTCCGACTGACATACTTGTCTTATACATTCTGAAACAAGCACATAATTGTGGCTGTGGAAGCCAGGAAAGTCCCCCACCCCTGCTTTAATCCTGCAGAGTATAAGATCAAAGACAACTGGAGACACATAGTCACCATCAATAGACAGGAAAAGGTGCTGAGGCTGAGACTCTACAGTACCGATACGACACTAGTGCAAAAAATGCTTGTTATCACTCACATATCATTGTGCCAGCTGAAGGCTTGCAGCATTTCTGAAACATGTTTCCAAATCACGGCTTCATAAACAGAGGGTCGAGATTTTGGCTCCGAGATTTCCAAGGTTTTGGAAAAGCAAGAGTTCCCAGAGTTATGGGTCTAGAAAGCCCCAGGAAGCAATAGGTTAAATAACTACTACTCTCTACCCTTTGGCTTCAATTTGATTTATCATTTTGGGGACCCACATCCCCACATAATGGGCTCTTCCTGTGCATGGCCTTTGGACCCTAACCTAATCTCTTGCAGACAGCTGGTCATTTGCATCGTTTTGGAGAGTCGTTGAGGACAACCATATCCTGCGGACAAACATGACCCTGGTGACTGAGAACCTCCATAGATTTTAGTTATGCACTTTGGGATGAACGCCCTCCAAATGGTGTGGAAGTATGAACTGATTTCCAGATAAATTGTACACTACAGGACCCAGGAACACTACTCAGGTGACCCTGAGGACACAGATAAACCTCCAAGTACCTCAAGGACCCTCTAAACCCAGTGGTTCTCAACCTTCCTAATGCTGTGACCCTTTAATATAGTTCCTCATGTTGTGGTGGCCCCCAACCATAAAATTATTCCTAAAACCATTGAAAATATGTGTTTTCC
>JANHZT010002008.1:141220-152100 GCA_032468215.1 Stegonotus admiraltiensis | reverse complement strand
GTTTCGTAACTCGGGGTGGGTGGGGGGGGGGGGGTGGAGCGGCGCGGGGGAAGGGATCAAAGTTCTTCTCGTGGGTTTATTCTGTGAAAGTGGAACTAGGAGATAGGCGCGTGCTCGCCCAGGGACACTTGATTGCTTTTATTTTCTTTTCCCCCAAGGAAAGACAACCATAGGTCTGTTATGTGGATTGTTCCTGCAAATAATCGTAACCATAATTCATTAGCTGTTTAGTCCATCCTATTTCTTTTGGGCGACTTGCGTAGTGGCAGAAAGTAAAAAGAGCTGTGGAGGGTGGGGGTGAGACCAATGTTTCCTTGTCCTGCTTTTAGAGTTGATAGGGTGAGTGCGCCTATTTGTGTCTTAACATCCTGCTTTTGATGGGTTTACCCAATGTTAGTAATATATGTATTATATGTCTTTTACCTACATGGAGTAACTATAGATCCATTTTTCCCAATCTGGTACACCCTCCTCCTCCCCCAGTTGGAACTGCAATTTCCAAAATTTCTGGTCTGTCGTTCCTGAATTCTGGAAGTTACAATTCCAGTCACATCTATAAGATTCCAGTTTGGGGAAGTGTGTTCACACGATGGATTCTGAGACTTGTGGGGTTTTTAAAAATAATTGTTCCAGAAAGTTGCAACATTTGTTTTGGACCAGCATATATAATAAGACCACACACACACAAACACATTCTCTGGTGGCTCAACAGACTAAGTAGTCTGTTATTAACATCAGCTGCTTGCAATTACTGCAAGTTCGCGTCCCACCAGGCTCAAGGTCGACTCAGCCTTCCATCCTTTCTAAGGTGGGTAAAATGAGGACCTGGTTTGTGGGGGGCAATAAGCTGAATTTGTATAAATATACAGAAGTATGAAGGCTATTGCTTAACACATTGTGAGCTGCCCTGAGTCTCCGGAGAAGGGCGGCATATAAATAAAATAAAATAAAATAAAATATATATTAGGCAATGATTAATGTCCCAAATTGGTCATTTAAAAGATAGGGGATTTTTATGACTTTTATGTTCATTTTTAATATGTAAGTTTTACTTTCTGAATTCTAACATGGTATTTTGGTTCTGTTTGCATAGTAATCTGGTAATCTGGGTTAACTGAACCAAAAATTAGCTGTGTTTGTACCTGAGTCAAATATTTGCCAAATATATATTAATTGTAGTGTGTGATGCAATCTCAGCCTTTGAAATAACAGTATAAAATTGAAAGCACTGAAATATGTAGTAAATCCCAATGTCAGGATAACAGAGTGCATTAGGTATTTCTGCATTTCATTTTCATAAATTCATTTGCACTGATGTACTTGCAAGGCAGAATCAATGTCAAAACTCCAGAGAAATTTGCTTTCAATTTGCATTTACAACTTTCTGACTGCTTTCATGAGCATGTACAGGAAGACCTCACCAACTGCAATTGGGACTGACAATTCTGTCAATAAGTGGCACGGTTGTTAAGTGTGATATAAGTGATCACAACTTGCCCCTGATTTCCCCATTGATTTTGTTTGTTGGAAACTTGCAATGGTGGCCACATAACTGCAGAGTTCTGGGAGTTGAAGTCCACAAGTCTTAAAGTTGCCAAGGTTGGAGACCCCTGCTCTAAAAATCATAAAATATGTGTGAGCTGCAAAGTGCCTGAATTGCAATCACATGACCTTGGGTACACTGGTAAGACCACATATTAATGGATCAGTTGTAAGCCTTTTTTTCCAGCACTGTCATAAGTTAACGGGATGCTGAATGAGTGGTTGATAAGTGAGGGCTACTTCTAAAGAAGTTGTTTGAGGGAGTTGCGCTTCCATTGTAACAGGAAAAAGGAGCTTGAGCATCTTTTCTGAATTTTTTTTTTCATCATCCTTGGGGTAAATGCCAAGGGGTCCCCCCCCCCCTTTGGGTGTAATATAAAAATAGTAACATGGGATGAAACTTGCATTACTTTTTGTGGGAATGTGTTCTGATCTACTACTCTATAAATGTTTCAGCATTCATCCATAGCAGCTCCAGCCAGTTTGCACAAGAAAAGAGCTTGTCCTGGTGGGAGTTGTTCAGAAATTTAGAGAATGCTAGGCTGCCTATCCCTAGGGATACCTTTTTGCTATGGATCTACTGCTATATTTTGTTTGTGTAATGATTAGATAGGAAGCCTTTGATCTTGCAATATACTGTGCTGACTAATGAAAAGAATACTGCCAACAAAATAGAATTTCTCAATTTTCTAATGAGTTGTAAATACTGCCTTGTAAAAAAGTTATGTGTCTTTGGCATCATATAATTTGTTTCCTTAGTAGCTGAAGGAGAGCAAACCAAGTTAATGATGTCCTCAGATGACCTTAACCCCTAGTGACTTTGTGGACACAAATGGAGATGCCTTGGTAATAGAATGAGGTTGTTCTGCAATTCCCTTCTTTTGGGATGTTTTTTCAACTCCGTTTTGCCTATAGCTTTGGGGTCTCCTGGTGGTCTCCCATCCAATCGCTTTTTTTTTTTGCTTTGATTTGTATGCTGCCCTTCTCCGGAGACTCAGGGCGGCTTACAATGCGTTAAGCAATTGTAACTTTGTAGCTTAACCCTGCTTAGTGTTTTGAAATCAGCTAGAGTTGGCTAGGTGTGGAGGAGAGTAGCTGTGTGGGATTGCATAGTAAAAGAACAAAGAGAGAGTGGGTGGTCTAGCAACAGGAAAAGCTGCCACTAAGGTTTTAAGAGAATGAGAAAGCAACTGTTGATCTCAAAAGGGCAGCCAGACCTGTAGGCAGTTCTGGGCAATGGTATCTAGGATCTTGGGAACAAACAAAGCTCAAAGGCTGAAGTGGAATTTGCTGGCATTGACTATAAAGAGCTGGAACTAACTCTTAAAGGAACAAGGTTCCTTTTTATTTTGCAAAGCAACCTTGTGTAGTCTAATTTTCTTTGGAAATAGAATGTAAGCTTAATGAAAGGGTTTAATTAAAATGGTCAATAAAACCTGTTTCATTTGTCTGTTTTAAAGAAGTAGATAAATTCTAATGTTGCTTTGAATAGTTTGGCTTTTCTCTGTAAGTTTGGAATAATAAATAGCCTAAATTTCTTGTAATATCCTTGATTCAACATTCCATGGGCCTAGTTGAGTTAGTAGAGTGTAATCTAAGACTACCAGAATTCCAGGTGAATAGTTGGTTTTGCTGTCGTAAGGTCATCTGCATTGTTGCAGCCAGATTTGGAATAGGATTTCAGTCTTGAAAAATTACATTTCCTTTTTAAGGTATTTTTACTTCCAAATAAATATCAAAGGGACTGTATTACGCTAGGTTTGACTTCTACTTTCTTCATCATCAAAATTGGCTTATCAAGACTAAAGATTAATAAAAGGGAAAAATGCCTTTAACTGAATCACAGCCAACCTCAAATGGCGAATTGGAGTACAAATTTAAAAGAATTAAGACCCTTTGCAAATCTGCTTATTTCTGGAGATTCAGCCTGTTGTTGAGCAGTAGAAGGTAGATGGGTGAAGACTGGGATTAAGAACTGATTAGTATAGATATCAGATAGGCAGCTACAATAAGTGCAGTAACATTAATAGGGATATTAGTTGAAGAGTTTTTGTAAACTGAACAAAGGTGTCAATATCTAGTTACTAGCAGCTAATTCTGAGGGCCAAACTACATAGTATTTAACATATAAATTGTTCGTTTGAGTGTATTCTGTATAGATGCACACTGGCCCAATCTGGATTAGGACCACTAATTTCAAAGAGGTGAACCATTTAACTTTGCCCCACACATATTTATTCCCTTAGTTGGAAAATATGTACAGATATGTTTTGCTGATATCTTTGTTTTTTTATCATTGAGATCACTGAAGTTTAAAGCAAGTCCTGTGGCCATGCATGCTGGTTTTTTTAAAAAATGAGCTTTTCTTCATGCATGAGGCTTACATCCCACATTAAACTATCATATGGTTCAAGTAGAATAAATTGAAACCGGAAGGATTCTTTCATTATGCCGATACGCAAAGGTATCCCATACTGTAACTTTAGACTATTTGAATCTGTGCAAACAAGACTGACTGTTCTATATTTGGCATCACTAATTGTGTTTCTAAAAATAATAATTTAATTTTAAACATTTACATTTTAAACATTTAAACAATTTAAAAATTTAAAAATAATCAACACAACAATAACCTCCTCCCCCCAAAAATAAAATAACAAAGATGGTAAAGCAAACAAACCTGGATGGGAACAAAGAAAAGGAAGAAAAGGAGTGTCTATCCTCCTTGGTTGAAGAGTCACATCTTTAGGGCCCTTCAAAATATTTGCAGGATGGGAGCTGTTCAAACCTCTGGAAGAACCTCACTCCAGAGAGCAGGTGCTGCTACAGAGAAGACACAATTCCTGGGTCCTGATAGATATCATTATTTTAATTGAAGGAAGCTGGAGCACACCAATTCTGCCAGACCAGACTAGCTGGGAATATAATATGGGAGACAAGTAATCCCTCAAATTACAGAACAAAATGGCCACAGTATAATCTAAGTCAATTATCCAGCTTCTGCAAGCTGCCAAACACATTTTAATGAGAGGGGTCTGGCTTCTTACTTTCCTACATAGATGAACAACTCTCTCTGCTACTAGAAGGCAAGTGACATAAATGTTCCTAAGTACGTTGTTTGTGTAGCGTAATAGAGGTTGAATTGATATTTTTTAAGTGTAGACCTTATTTTCCTCTTCCAGAGGCCACCCCAGCCATTAAAGTGACTTCTGTGTTGATTTCTTTCCTGCTCAATGAGGTCTTTAAGAAACCTACAATGTTGAATTTTGTTACTTAGCGTCAAGATGGTGGAAGGACACTCCCTGTGAAATGCAAGCCTAACTAATATAGATATGCAGCCTTTTCTTGGGGTTTTTTTTCCCCTTCCTTTATTTGTGTGCTGGCTAATGGCTTTAAAAATTGAAATTCAATACATCGAAATGTGTGGGTTAGCAAGATTAGGTGTGTCTTTAAAAGAAATACAGCCAAAACCACCCCTCCCATCTGCAGATTTGGAGGAGAGTCAGTTTTTCCTCATGGAGTAAGCTGAACCCCTTGGAAGCATTTCTCTCATACCATTTCCTAAGCTGCATTGATTGAGGTGCCAGAGCGGGAGCGACCGGACATAAAGGCCTGTATCTCATTTCATCTGTAATCTGGATAACAATCACAGCCTTTATTTTTGGATTGTTAGTTTTGAAAGACAAAGGTCCCCCCCCAAAAAACTCCCATCCATGATCTTTTTTTTCTTTTTAAATGATGTGCAGAGATGTATTGGAGGAAAGAAGGTGTGGCTGGACGGTATTTCCGTTGGCATCTGTCGTCTTGTAATATGTTCTGTATCATTGCCTAGTTAAAGTCAGTTTTGCTCAGTGAAATACGCCTGGGCGGAAAAGTTTTTCCATTCTTGGCTCCCAGATGTCCCCTGTGGCAAACTAACATGGTTTACTTCTGGCCCTAAAGAAAGTACGCTGCTGTTTGAGGATTTAGTAGTGCTCCCACAAAGAAAGTAGGAGATTCTAAAGAAAACAAAGGCATTGCTGAGAATTGCTGCTGGTGTGGGCACAAAAGAATTTATTCTGCCTATTTGTATCTGAAGTCTCCTGAAAGCAGCCCACAGTAGCAGGTTTTGTTCAAGATTGGATGGTGTAAAAACAAACCTACAGTCTGCATCAGAGATGACCAGCTTTGGCAAGGGGACAGGAGCTTAAGGACTTCACATGGCCTTTGAATGCCAGGCTGCTGTTTCAAAAGGAGGGGCATCCCTTTACTCCTTGTTTCTGTTTATATCACACCCACACTCATTGGAGGTCAGTTCATAGAATGGCTGGTTTACACATCATGGGAAGCGGTCAGCCATGGTTTGTGAATGGTAGTGCAGGCATTTGCATAAGTCACAGCCAAGTAACATTTGAGTGCATTTTCTGTTTTAAAAGTCTACACCCTTGCCTGCTTGAATTTTGACTACTCTGAATGAGGTGTGGCTCATTGTACTTGTCCTGGTCTTTCTCCTATTTCTTCCAGCTCTTTTTGAGTTTTGAATGCATCTGTATTTCTTTCTGTAGTTTGTGTCTCTAGTTTGTATACAGGCCTGTCTTCTCTACTGGGTACAGTGCCCTGAGACTGTGAGATCATTTTATCTCCAAAATGTATATTTCATGGATTTATAATCATAATATCACCATCAAAGCTGATGCCACCCAGAGCATAGAACAACTCAAAGAAGTAGTGCAAGATTGAAAGATGTGAAGAGAGACCTGGCCCATGGAATCACCAAGAGTCAGTCATGAATGAATGGATAACATCATCATCAGTTATAATATGGGACTTACATCTTGTATACCATTTTTTTGTTGGTAGGATGAACTTAGAGTCTGTCTCCAGGGTCTACAATGATTTTTTTAAATATCCTGCCCTGGTTCACTGGGCACTGCTGACAAAACATTCTTCCCAGCAAGCTTTATTGAATTTCTATGAAGAAATGTTCTCAGACACAAAATATTTTTTCCTATTTCCTCACTTCAATCTAAGTGTTGCAGATAGTTTTAATGAAAGGACTCCAATCAGTTAACTCCCTGAGATTTCTCTGTGATTGCATTAAGACATGATTCACAGACATTGTTACATTTACCGTTTTATCTCCTGGAAAATATGTTAATGGCCTGAGGGAAAAAAAGTACCTTCCATCTACTTGTTAAACCATAGGGTTGTTTAAAAGATGCATAAACATTAGAAACTCTGTAATTTTATTCAGTGGTGGGATTCAAATAATTTAACAACTGGTTCTCTGCCCTAATGATGTCTTCCAACAACCAGTTCACCAAACTGCTCACAAAGTTAACAACTGGTTCTCCCAAAGTGGTGCAAACTGGCTGAATCCCACCACTGATTTTATTGGAATATTTGGAAGCAATGGCAGCTAAAACAGGTGGATTTATTTTTAATGGTGTATTGAAGTGCAGCTTTTCTTCAAATTGCAGCAGTGGTAGCTTGGAAGATATACTGTTAAGCTGCTCAACTTAGTTGATTAGTACCTGACTTTCATTATGAGAAAGAGGTTTAGCATTTAAATTAGTTTGAGCAATATTCTTGCAGAGTACTGTTGAACACAAAACAAAAGCAAGGGAAACTCTTATCCTTGTAAGGGAGAAAACCCCAGAC
The DNA here is from genome assembly GCA_032468215.1 of Stegonotus admiraltiensis. Lineage (NCBI taxonomy): Eukaryota > Metazoa > Chordata > Lepidosauria > Squamata > Colubridae > Stegonotus > Stegonotus admiraltiensis. The sequence goes on along the minus strand of JANHZT010002008.1, from coordinate 144,918 downwards.
CACTTTGCATTGGTTATTCTGTGCTTAGCCTGTATGATGAAATGATGTGTAGCATTCAGTTAACTTTTCCTGCCATTGGAATGGCCTCTACAAAAATGAAGGATTGTGTGTGTGTCAGTTTCTCCTGTGCAGTTCTTCTCATGTCATATATGGGAATTTGCAGGAATAGAAACAAGTCCCATCATGCAAGCAGAAATCCAGGCCTCAGATTTTGGATTTTATCCAAAGTAGGAAGCTATACAACATGGAAAAATGCAGACTTGGATTGAATTAAGATTTATAATGGAAAACAAATTGTGGGGAGGGGAGGTTTGGACACACAATTGCAGATGAGTTTATCTTTATAAGATAGAACTTTGAGGAAAATTATTGAGGCAATCCTTCCTAACAAGGGATAATAGTCAAAGATAATAGAACATACAAATAGAATTTAGATAGAGGCTGCCTGGAAAAGATGGAAAAGAGATTTAGCTAGGAAAGTTAGAGGGAAACCTGGATTTCTTGTTTCCTCAGTGTAAGGTACATCCTTCATTTACCCCTTATTGTTATTTATTTATTACATTTATACAACCACCCATCTCATGAGAACTGACATGAGAGCAGTGTACAATAGTCAGTTTAAAAAATGCATATACAGTAGAAAGTACTAGAAATTAAATTTAGCTGAACCTTTGGTGATCTGTACATGTAAAGAGGATGAATCCTTGTTAATACTTTGATCGAAGACCACTAAAATATACTAGAGCTACTCTCTACAGTGATAAATAGACAAAAATATCCTGCAGTGGCCAATCATTTCTGTATTGCAACTGAGGAAACTACATGACTATTTCCACAAAGACATCAGGAGTTAAAATTGACTTGAGCTGCTTGATTCGAAGCAGCTTCAGTTTCCAATTGTGATTTTATTATTGAAATGATGTGTTTTTGTAAAACTTGCAAAGCTCACTGAATATTCAGTAGTGCATGTGGAGGAAATACATTTCATATAGAATTAAAATAAAAGGTGCTCTTAGAAATAAGTGTCATTATTGACACATATTGCATATCTGATTGACTTGGTACTGTATGTCTGAGAGCGAGGGAGGAAGAACCAGTGGCAAACTATTCGGTTCCATTGACACTTTTTGCTGTTTGCTAGAATGTTTCAGGTGAATGTTTATGTTTTTCTCCTGCATGGAGAAATCGATCCTGTTATGGAGCAGAACATATTTTCATCAAGGGTCACTCTTTGACCATTATATGAACAGTTGAGAGGCTGAATTGAGCCTCTGGAACAGAATTTTAAACCCAGTTTTAAAGGAGAGTGGCAAACAGTGTAGAAATTGTGATATTACACAGGGGTAAGTATTGGCTGTTCCAAGTCATATCACAATAAACAATTCTGCATGGGTACAGGTGACGCTCTTGAAATTGTATTTCTATGTGGCATTGACAAAAATCTACATAAAAGAACAGTGTTAGCTGCAGTTCAGAAAGCATTTGCACAAATGCATCTTGGGCTCCAGTTGTACCCATTTCTGGATCAAGAGGCCTTACTCAATTTATTGATCCTTTATCTCTTGTGTGGATTGCTGCAATGTGCTCTATCTGGGATTTCCCTTGAAGATCACTCAGAAGTTACAGCCTATCCAGAATACAGCATCCTGGACGATTACAGGCATTCCTCTGTGTGACCATGTAACATTTCTCTTTCAAGAGCTGCATTGGTTAGCAATAAGCTTCTGGGTACATTTTTTTTAAAGATAGTAACTTAGTAAGATTTCCACCATCTAATTTATGGACTCTACTCTCTGCATATCTAGCACTGGTGGTCATTAACGTATGCTCAGATGTTTGGCTCTCTCCAGATAGAAGAGAAACTCTAATCATCTAGTCCCCATTGTAATATGCCAACCCAAAGGAGCAAAATTTGTTTTGATTTGATTAAACAATAAAGTGAACAAAATTCTACTTCTTTCTTGAAACAGTTATGTTTTTTTGTTACTTGCTTTAAAAGCATCATAAGAGTCCCATTTTGAACTCCAGACTTCTGTGATTTCCCCCCCCCTTCTTTTTATTTGATAGAAAAAAACAACGGTGGGATATATTTCTAATAACTACTGAGAAGGTAGAGGAACACATCCAGAGATCTGTTTTCCTTTTACATGTTCTTCCATCTGCCTTTGATAGCTCATCCTATACCAAGAAATATTAGGATAGTCACAATGTTGCAAGAGTTCATTTATAACACTACCATCATAGTTATTTTCCTCAAAATACTCATTATATATTTTCTATGGAGTCCTAGAATTGAGCTCTGGGAAAGGATTGGGAGAAAAAAAAGCCGATAGATTACTGACAATATGAGGTAAACAGTTCAAAGGATTTTTATTCAGAACCTTTAAAGTTTTTTTTTTTAAATCTCAGTTATGCACTTATCGAGAACCAGTTATCCAGTGAAAATTTTAAATGTTTAAGTTAAGATAGTGCAGGCTGCATGCTTTCTGTATATCAGATGGGGAGAATCTTGTGCATGTCAGACACACTCCAACAAAAACATATCAGGAAAAAAACTGTTAGCAAGAAACCTCCAAAGGGGCAGGCAGCTCTGTTAGGCTTATATTAGGAAAGCAGCCAACCAACTGATGGGAGTGCCAGTGTACAGAATATAATGGTTTCATTCTAAAAGCTTTTTGTGTGATTGATTCACAGGAGCCACTTCAGCAACCACTGAGATGAATGAGGGAACAATAAGAAATGAAGGGCTCGCATCTTTCAGTGAAGTGACAAGAGCCAGGGCCCTAGAAGAAAGCTCTTTTTAATCTGGTCTAAGTCTGCCAAACCCAAGGGAGCTGTACACAATGTTCATTTGCAAAATGAAAGATACTTGTTTTTTGTAGGAAGGATTCCCCCCCCCCTCGCTTTTACAGGGACGGAGTCGGGTTGGAGACTCCAAATGTGACAACCTTAGGCCTCCAGGCCTCTCTCTTCATGATCACCAAACTCCCTGCCCCCACTTGACCATTTGCAATATAAAGCATTGAGTTCCAAAAAAAAGAAGCGAAACCGCCATGCTGTAAGTCAAAGCATCAGACTTTCCTACCCAAGAATAAAATGAAGAATGATGGTTTCCTAGGGTTTTGTTTATTCATTTCAACTATATACTGAGCCGTGGCGGCGCAGTGGTTAGAATGCAGAATTGCAGGCTCACTCTGCCCACTGCCAGGAATTTGATCCCGACCGGTTCAAGATTGACTCAGCGCTTCACCCTTCCAAGATCAGTAAAATGACGACCCAGGTTGTTCGGGGAAATATGCTGATCCTGTAAACAGCTTAGTGAGGGCTGTAAAGCACTGTGAAGCGGCATATAAGTCAAACTGCTATTGCTATTTATTTATCAAGGAAGCTTGATTCAAAAGAACCCTTTCTAACTTTTCTTCATCCCCACCCCCACCAGCCATATGGAAAATCACTCTTGTGGAAGTTGTGGAGTAATCATGCAAAGTATTTATTTGGCCAAGAAATAGAAAGGGCACATTGGATATCATGTGCTCTGTCATGAGCATAATATGAATTATGAGCTTCCTAAAACAACATGGATACCTGGTAAGACAAGAAGCAATGGGTGAAAACTAATCAAGGAGAGAAGCAACTTAGAACTAAGGAGAAATTCTATTCTATTCTGTTCTGTTCTGTTCTGTTCTGTTCTGTTCTGT
>JANHZT010002008.1:117894-134968 GCA_032468215.1 Stegonotus admiraltiensis | reverse complement strand
AAAGCATCCCCAAAAGCCTTCCCCCAACTGTCCAGCATAAATCATCCAATCCACAATTCCCCCAGGGGTCATGTGGGAGCAACGTCTGGTGGTGCCATCCGCCTGCTATGCCACGGCAGTTGACCTTGAGTTGTTATCAGCTTCAAAGAAAACTCTGAAGCAAAGTTTCTCTTGTCTTCTCCACCAGCTCACTTCCCCCCTCCCAAGAATTCCAAAAGCTCCCCTCCTCTCCCTGTTTCATGGCAGCCGAGCAAGCAATGAAAGAGAGGAGGCTGACAGCCTCTTTAACTTGAAACACTCATGTAAAAACCTAAGAGAGGGGTCCTTGATGCTCTGTGAACTTGCTTGTTTTCTTGCAGACGTTTCATTACCCTAACTAGTCAACACCATCAGTGCTAGTGATATTACCTAGTTAAGGTAATGAAACATCTGCAGGAAAACAAGCAAGCTCAGAGAATCCCAAGAACCTCTTATTTCAACCCTGAGCTACAAATATTCTCCTTTATTGAAACCTAAGAGAGCACATTCTTATATGTTTGCTCTCTTTCTCTCACTTGTGTGTATAGCCTTCTGGTAAGAATTCAAGATGCTGGTCATAATTTACTAAAACCTGTGACAGAACTCTCAGCCCTCATCATGCCAAAGTGGAGAAAGGCATAAAACGTGGAAAGGGAGTTTTAACTTGGGCTTCCTTTAGAGAAAACTGTACCCACAGGAGACCATCAGTGAAAGGTTGCCATCAGGGGTGGGATTCTACCGGTTCGGACCGGTTCAAGTGAACCGGTAGCTCTGACTATCAGCTGGGAGCAAACTGGTTCACTCCAATGATCAAGTTTGCCTGCCCGTCTGCCTCTGTACTTTACTTCTCAGCTGATTTGCACAGCAGAGCGGATTGCCACACCTCAGCTGTGTTACTCCCCAGCAGTAATGTGGAAAGTAAGCTTTTGTAAAGCTGTGCACAGCAATCATTGAACTGGTTGTTAATCTGGCAGGATCCCACCACTGGTTGCCATGTGGATGATCCTGAGTCTGCCTGTCTCTTGTTAATGTGTTCGAGTGTCTGCAATTTCCAGCATGCACATAACACAAACGTATGCAGAAGCAATAGAAGAGGAGAGCAGAAACGTACACACAACACACTGTATTATTTTGTTATAGAAGGAAATGCAGACCCTCCCTATGGTCACTGTTGGTAAAAGGGTCCCACAAGCATGCTCTGCATTCTTTCCCTATCATATTTCCCATATGGTGTATTGCAGCCATGCCAGCTGGGTTGTCATTGTGTAGAGAAATGCAGAATGATCATGCTTGTGCAAACTAAAACAAAGAAAGAAAAGCTTCTTCATGGGTTTGATGTTTTGCTTTCTTCTTCCTTTACAGTTCTGTTGATTTGTGACCATGCGTGAATACAGTGAAAGCAAGGAGACATGTATGACCATCTGTCTCAAATACCTGCTGTTCATCTTCAACTTCTTCTTCTGGGTAAGGAACTGCTATTGGGGAACTTTCCTGCATCATGCTGTAAATCTAGGGGTTTTTTTTTTGGGAGGGAAGCGTAATTAAAGTTAATCTAATGTAGTACTGTGGGCTAGAGTGTTAGATTTGGATTGCAAAGACCCAGGTCCAAGTCCACTCTCGGCCATCTCTGCTTGCATCATAAGGCTGCTGCTATTGAAAAAAAATGGAAGGACGGAGTTACATATGTTGCCTTGAGCCTTTAGAGCAGGGGTGTCAAACTCGATTTCCTTCAGGGTTGTGTTTGACCTCAGGGGGATGGGATGGGCATGGCCAGGGTAGGTGTGGCCAGCTCAATGTCGCTCCTGTCGAAGGTGCCTGTGGAGGCCCGAGTACTCTGGCAGCTGAAAATGGAGCTCGGGAGCCTGTTTTCGCTGGCAGAAGCACCTCAGGCCAGTCCTTCGTTGTTTCCAGGGTGGCCCCGCAGGCCAGATCTAAGTACCCCACAGGCCGGATCCAGGCCCCCAGGCCTTGAGTTTGACACCCCTGCTTTAGAGGAAAGGCAACATAAATATAATAAATACATGATATCTATCCGCCTTTACTCCATTTTTAAGAATGACTGAGATAAGGCATTCAGGCAATCATTTGCCTTAGTGTGTATGTACCTTTTCTGCTCAGAGGGCTGCAATTTTCTAAAAATGACAAATAATTGGTGATTGAGGAAGGTGGCATCTGAAACTTTCATTTGTACAGAAGATAATTTTTCCCCCTGACCTTAAGTCACTGGTTTAAGTCCCTGCACTGGATTAGGAGTTACCTTCTTTTTTCCTTGTTTGAACTTCATGCTGCATAGCCTGGAAGCCCACCAAGAGTTTCAAAAACTTAATAATGGGGTCCGAGATAACATTTAGGAGATAACATACTGGAAGGTCCTTGAAACACAAATATATGGGGTGTTTGTGTTCAGGCTATGTAATGAATTGTTTCTGTGCTTGTATGGCACATATACTTTTTCCTAAATTGAGGTTTATGTCCTTTTATATTCACCAAGAAACATTATTGCCTTTGCCAGGCATTCTAAGCTCTTTACAAAATGCTCAGTTTTGATTTCTTGATTAGATAAATTCCTAATCATATAACCCAGAGAAAAGTGTAAGTGAAAAAAAATGCTTAGACATATTCCGGGAACTCAAATCTACAACTCTTGAAGTTGCCAAGATTGAAATAAGCTGTGCTATAATACTCACAATTTCTAGACACAGTCCGGTGCATGTGGATGACACCAATTTGAAGAACATTGGACAAGGTGGTTCTGGGACATTTGAATGCAGATACCTTTCACTCATCCTGTATGCGTTTCTCTCTCCCTCTTTAGCTGGCAGGTGGAGCTGTGATGGCAGTGGGCATCTGGACCCTAGCTGAGAAGAGTGACTACATTAGTCTCTTGCAGTCTAATATATACCTGGCAACAGCCTACATTCTGGTGGTGGCAGGTGCTGTTGTCATGATTACTGGCATATTGGGTTGCTGTGCAACCTTCAGGGAACAACGGAGCCTGCTGAAAGTGGTGAGTTTCTCTTATTTAAATGGACTACATCTGGAACCCAGAAAGCGAAGGGGAACATGTTTAGTCAGACGAAGGGCAAGCTAAATTAGAAAAGAAACCCAGATTTGGGACAGCTCAAAAAAACAAGTACTGTTTCTGTGTTAGTTTATTTTGGTTCATGTATTGTAGGAAATTCTAAATATGGAACAGCAAAATACAGATCAGTTTTGCTCCAGCAAAATTATTCGGTGGGAAAAGCTAGCATCTTTTTCTGATACAGAAAAAAACAAATGTAGCAAATTGGTTGCATTGCTGTCCTTTTCCTTTACATACGATATGACAAAGAGCAGGGCGAAAGAGATGTATTCTGAGAGCTTTGGTCCAAAGCATTTGGAGGGTGCCATGTTGGGGGAAAGGTTGTTATAGTTTAAAAATCAAGTCACCCTTGAGGATATTTTTGAAGTTCTTCTAGCAGCTTCAGAAGATGTTGGTATTGGACGTGGTTTGCAAGCCAGGCCATTCCACTCTGGCTGCACACAAGAACTCCCTGTGTTGGGAAATTATCCCTGTTTGTTTCTCTTCCCCAAAGCCAAAAATTACAGATTAAAAGTTGGTACAGTCTTTTAGGTTGTTTTGCCATAGAAAACTAATACTTCTCTTTTGGGGAAGAAAAGAGCTGTTTGTTTCTGCATTTTCCGCTCTAAGTGGCTGGCTGTGACAGGTCGATTGTCTCCTGATTTGGGGCCAGCAAGTTCATTTGGCCTGGCTGGCTTTGGCTTCAGCTGTTTCTGCCAAGTCTGAGCTCAGCCCATATTTCAAACATCTCTGTGATTAGAATAAAGAGCTGTGCGCTTGTATATTCCCATTTCTTTCTTACTGAACATTAAGATGAATGGATATGATGGCCCATCGTGATGAGTGAACATCAAAGGATGAGTGGGACTCTTGTGGGCTTAATGATTCAAATCTGGTATCAAATGCCTTGGAAAGAAGGCACAGACTTCAAAATACGTTTTCTTCCTTTACCTCTGATGATGAATCCCCTCCATTTCTTCTCCTGCTCCCCTCCCACTTGCTGTGTAAGTACTTGTTGCCATTCCAAGAGCGGGCTGTTGAGGGAGAAGTCTTTATGATCCCTATAAAATGGGTTGGCAACTCTTTTAACGGCCACAATGACTAAGTTTCGACTTGCATCTTAGGCACGTTCCTCATATCCATAAGTTCAGAATAAACTCACAATTCTCCTGCTGCAAAACTAAAACCTGTTGATAGGCATTCTTCCTCCCTTCTAGCTCACCTTAATAATGACCTGGTGGAATTTTTTCCCATATTTTTCCCTCTGTCAGTTATAACTTTGATGAATTGTCATCCACATTTAAGCATTCGTAATAGGGTGTGATGTTGGTCTTTTCTGGGAGGGCGTTGACAAAGATTGGGCAACAGTCAGGTCTGTGTGTGTGCGTGCGTGTGTGTCTGTGTGTCTGTGTCTGTGTACGTACACACCTTCTGGTCAGTATTGACTCCGGGAGATTGCCTGGACTAATCCCTGCAATTTTCTTGGCAAAGTTTTTCGGAAGTGGTTTGCCATTACCTCCTTTCTAGGGCTGAGAGAGAACGGGTCCAAACGGCTCTTTGAGTGTTTAAGATTGCTGACCCCTGGGCTAAGGGAAGACTAGAACCTCAGTCTCCCCACATCTAGTCCAATATTTTAGCCATCACACTATACTGGCTCTTAAGTGTTATATGCTATGTTGTTTTAAGATAATAGTCTTCATTAAAAAATATTATGAAACTGTTGTGTTGGTTATTGTAGTTGTTGTAGTGTTTCTTAATTTCCTCTTAGTTTCTAATTTTATTCTGGCTAATTTTATTTGGGGGGGGAGTTTCCCACCCTTTAATTTATACATTGGTCCATACTAGTAGTCAACACAATTTAAGACTAAAACCTTAACACATTTATTCAGTTAAATACTGTGTTTCCCCGAAAATAAGACCCTGTCTTATATTTTTTTGAACCCCGAAATAAGCGATTGGCCTTATTTTTGGGGAGGTTTTATTATTCTGGGGCATGTGGAGCAAGACGGGCTCCTCTTGCTGTCTTACCTGATTTCCAGCTCTGTCTCCCTAACCAGATGAAATGGCGGGGACCGACTGTGCATGCATTTAAATATTTTTGGGGAGGGCTTATTTTCAGAAGGGGCTTATTTTAGTGCATGCTCTCAAAAGCCCGATTGGGCTTATTATCAGGGGATGTCTTATTTTCGGGGGAAACAGGGTAATAAACCTCAAACTTCTTCTTTTTTATTTTTTTGCTCTTGGCTGATCTCAGCCCTTCACATCCCACAAAGTTTGTTGAAGCCTCTGACCATCTGTGTGCTGGACAAGATGTCCTTTCATACCACAGGCACGAGTAAACAAAGAGAGAGCTAGCTAACTCAAGACTGGACTTCGTACTAAAAGGAGTTGCAAATAGAACAAAAACACGCCTTAACCCACAGGTCACTTTTGTTGGAGACAGAATAAGTAACGTTACTGACGTCATCCTTCTAGCAGCTGAGATCTTTAAAAAAGAAACAATCGCCAATGAGGTAGAAAACTGATTCTTATGCTTGTATTCCTGAAGTTCTCCTCTGATGTACAAATATGGCCCAATTAAATCATATTTTTCTTTCCATTCAGAGATGATTAGAGCCAATGGTTCCCAAATTAAACAGGACGCAGCTGTTTCGTTTGTAAAACATCAAAGTCAGTAATGCTCTTCTCAAATGTGATGCCTTCTAAACATGTTGACCTAGAACTGTGATCATCTTCTGCCAGCAGGAGAAAGACTGATCTATAGAATCACAACAAACCCTTGTCAGTTGTGACCTAGCAATTGACATAGTAGGAACTGAGATTTGCATCTGGCACTTGCAGATACCTCTCTACTGTTTGTTAGCTTTCTTGCTGTATGCTAGGTTTTACTTTTGATATTTTTTAAATAATATTTAAATAGAATTTTAAAAGGAAGCCAGCAAGTTGTAAAGTACAATTTCCCACAGAAAACAAAACACCGGGAGCCACAAAACCTTTTTGAACTCCAAAAAAAAAAATGTGTCGAAAAGCTCAATAAATCATGTGCCAGGTGTCGCACATTGGTGGTTGTGATGTATATTTTGAGCGACAGGGAGCCGAAGCAGAGGGATGAAAAAGCCACATGTGGCTTCAGAGCCGTGGGTTGCAGACCCCTGCCTTAGCCACAATAGCTCATTGGGTGACTTTGGGGTGATTTTGTTCGTAACTCAGCTAGCCTCACATTGTGAGTGTAATGGAGAAAAATAAATCTGTTGTGCTTAGTCATAAAACACATATGAAATAAAAATATTAAACTTAAATTAATATTGTCATTTAATACTGGATGGAGTATTAAATGCTCAAATAATATTAGGGGACTGGAGGCTAAAACATACGATGAATGGTTGCAGGAACTGGACATGGCTAGTCTAGTGAAGGATACTTGCTTCCATCAGAATCTGATTCTAGTGTCCCAGTTCTACCTCACAACTAACTTCAATTCTTGAGTATTTAGCAAGAATGACTTCATGTATAATCTACTGCAGTAATCTGACTTGAAAATGTCAGCACATGGGCAATTCTTCCCAGGCTGTTTTTATCCTAGAGGTGCTACACATAGCAGGTCACCTTTGATTGATATAAGTGGTCCAGCATCAAATCAGACATACTGGGCATGTTGTGGGTTCCCATTGATGAAGCAGGAGGCTCCAGGAAATGTGAGACATGCAGCAGTAGTACCACCAATGTGTCATAGCTGAGTTGCCTGTTTTCTTTAGTGGCCGAATTGTTGAGATGAGAGCTGGCTGTACTACTAGGCAAAATGAGAAACTAGGAACTAGGGTGTGTTGAAAGACAAAGATGTGTATCCCATAAAGTCCATTCTTTTATTTCTAAATTACTCTACTGCCTTATAGTGCAGTAAGAGGAGGCTCATCCATCTCTAGTGTTGAACTTAGCCAGCTGTCCCGACAGCTCTGTATGTAAAGAAATGAATGTAGGTTGTTGTTACCTTGTCCTTTGCTTTAGGCAGCAAATTGCTTGGACCAATAATGTTAGAAATCGAGCTACAAAAAGAGTACCATCATTGCAGAATAAGAAGTAATCTGCTCTAATACGTCTCTAAATTGCTTCCCTCTGGGAGATTGTTCACGCTTTGTGGCATTAAATCTGTTCTCTTAAAAGAACTGCATTGTATCTTCCCTAAACTCTTGGTGAAAGACTATTCAATATCCTGAATCCAAAGCACTGCTTATATCTGGAAGGATGAATAATAAAGCTGGTAGCAGTCTTTTGAACATTTGAATCCAAGCTTTATTTAAATTAATCAGAGTTAACTATGTGCTTAATTAAAAGCAAGTTATAATAGATTCAGTGGTGCAATGTGTTATGGTATCTGGAACATGAAGCACTCCAATTGTCAAAGCATCATAGTAGACGACATCATTAAATCTTACTCCCTACCGTGCATTTCAAGCAAACACAAGAAGGCTGGATAAATAGCAAAAAAGCCATAAATGCAAAGAAGTTCTTGGTCTAACAGTGCCCTCAAGTCCTGCCTTCTTTATGTGTTAGTCCTCAAATTTAAGACCTGGGCTTCTCCTCTTGAATTTCTGAGTCAAAGGCCATGTTTGCTCAATTCCTGACTTTGAATTCTTAACTATTTACCCCTGTTTAGCTAAAGGACTTGCTGTGGCAAATATGCAGGCTGATGACCAGAAGCAAAGACACTGAGATCAGTATACATGATATAATGAATAAGCAGGTCCATTACTGTGTAAGATGGGGGAGGTTTAATAATTCGATCTACACGCTGTTATTAAATAGAGAGCTTGATTGGCGATAACTGAACTTCCTTGTTATTAGGGATACTGTCAGAATGTCAGCCTCCTGTATTGTTTCTACAATAACATCCATGCATGTTTCCTTGTCCTGCTAATTCTTGAATGTGGATCTGAGTTCCTTGAGAGAGATTTATGGTTGAGCCTTGGATAAAGTGCTGACACTGTAAGAATAAAAGATTTTCATCTCATCAACTTTATCTTTATACTACCTCTGTTTCTACCTTTCTTTTCACCTGACCCTGTGGATGCTTTCTTCTGATTTAGGGGAACTGGAGGATGTCCTTCCTTCCATCTCCATTGTTGTTGTTTTTCAGTTGGAACTGACAAAGTCTCCTCCCTTCTACCTTCTCCTTTGTTTCTTTTAAGTTGGGCATTTCAGGCCAGAGGATTTGCATTTCTTTTACAGTTAGACTTATTTAAAAAAACCTTCACCCCTTCAGTTCTTTTAGTTAACCTCTTCCTCCACTTAGTTAGAGATCTCAGGGATAAAGAGAAAGTTTGGGTTTCCTGGAATGCTGCAAATGCAACTGTTCATGCTTTGATAATTTGCAAACTATTTCAGTGAATAGGTATTCCAGATTGCCCTTCCTAAATTGGAAGTCTGTTCTGTTGTAAGTTCTTCCTCCCTGCCATTGAGATGGAGGTGATAGAACAGACTGGCATAGGGAGCAAGGGAGGCATTCCAGAACATAGGATGGAAAGCAAGACATATCTTCTGAATGTGGGGAAGCTATAGACCAAGGGCAAAAGAATATGCAGGAATGGGAAATGGTCCATCAACCTGGATCCAACTTTTTGGATGTTCATGTGGAAGGAAGAAATATTGTTAGCAGTGTGGAAGAGTCCCTGATGGTGACAGTTGGAGTGCTTGTAATAGGCCATTCTTTGTATGGCCTGAGGAATCCTTGAAGAGGCCCTGAGCAGTTTACATGTCCTGGAGTAAATGTGAGAGCTCTGGTAGAAGACAGCCAAAAAGCAACAGGGAGCAGTCATGAGTGATAAGTGTAAGTGGTCTGAAATGACAACTCTGTAGAGGCATGAATTGAGTAAGTATACTGTACGTATTTTTGACAGGATTGTTGAGCATAGCTCCCAAGAATGTCATCAATTGGAGATGTCTAAGCCTGGTGTGGGGATAAGATAGCTGGTTTTGTTGGTCTCTTAGCCATCATGTCAATTATAAATCCTGAAAAGGGTTGATGGGAAAACCCTCAAAGCAATGGGTAATTACTACAGGAAGGTAACAACCTGCTCAGTTGTTCTTCCTTTCAGGCAGAGTAGCAGAAGTTTGACTTCAGAGGGCTACTTCAGCAGCAACAGTTTATGAGGATTTGAGCAGGAAGCGTGACTAGAGCTACTATTGTGGCAAATTCCTTGCCACAAGGAAGGGCTAGAATTGGTTCATTGTCTTGATTAACTGGACTACACCTTGATACTGATACTCGAGCAAGTGATTCTTCTGATCCCCAGATCTGTAGCCATAGCTTTATCCTATGAGGGGGGGGGGAGACTTTATACAAGGTATGGCAGTTAAACTCCTCCTAACTCCACATTCCCAAGCAAAGAGAAGTTGGGTAAGCAGATATATTTCAGAAGATTAAGAACTCATAAATATGAAGAAGTTATCTGTATAGCAGCACTTCCAAATTCGGTCCTCTCTTTCTTCCTCTTTCTTTTAGTCTCTAGCTTTATATCCTGGGCCTGTTCCTCTCGCCCTTTTGAGTCAGTCATGTAGTTGCTTGTTCCCTGACTTCTCCGTTTGTCCTTTTTTCTGGTGTGCCTATTGGAGATGTCTACATGACCAGTTTTAAGCCTCACATCAGAGTTAGTGTTAATCTGATCTGAATATTTTTAGAGATTGCTAAGTAGTTGGATCTTTTTTTTTTAAAGTTTATCTCCTTTATTCTTTTGTGAAATTCACAGCTGATAATTCAGCCCAAAGTGCTTGCCTACAGTTTGTTGACTTTCAGTACTATTAGGAGCCACAAGAAGCTCAGCTATTTCAAAATGCTTTCTGCCCTGAGCAATTAAGCATTCTACCATCATCTAACAAGCTTGTGATGAGTTTTTACTGATGTCAGCTGGAGGGGTTGCATTTCAAAACAAGTAGTATTGGCAAGAGGCGTAGGAGTCACAGCTGTGAAAGCAATGGGTAAGGTAATATAATTTAGTGGTAGAGCACATGCTTTACACACAGAAGGTCTACAGATCGGTCCCCAGATTCATTGAAAGGATCTTGGCTAGCACGGCTGCAAATGAACTCTCGCCTATTATTTTGGAAACCCATTGCCACACAGTAGACAAAGGTTTAATGTCAAAAGCCATGCTTTAGTTAATTATGATTTATGGAATAAAGCACGAGGACTGTAATTTTGAAATGTGCTAAACCAAGCAAATCTCATTTTGATGAATTTATATGGCAGCGAAGACCTGTTTTTGTCTTCCCCCTTAATTTAGCAAGAATGCTATCAAATAATCAAGAAAGCTACCTTCTAGACAAGGTAGATGCTTGTTCCACTTTAGAGTAAGGTGTACTTTGTGCAACTTGTTCTGAGCATTTCATAAAATAACAAGCTCTGAAAGTTGAAAAGCCATTCTTCCACTCCTAGATAGAGCAGTTGGCTGATAAGCCCCCAAATCAGGGGAAACCTCCAAATCCAGTTCCTCTTGGCCAGGAGTGCATCATGCCTGCTACTGTTTCTCTGCTTTGCCTCTGCTTTGCCTTCAACGTTGGGTAGCTAAGTCTGCTTGTTTTGTCAATACTATATTTTTATAGGCAAAGTAAACCCCATAGTGTACAATGCTCTGCTTTAACTTCTTTGTTCATTTTGTTTCTTTAGTATTTTGTACTACTACTCTGCATCTTCCTGCTTGAGGTAATTGCTGGAATCCTGGCCTGTGTCTATTACCAGCAGGTAGGTAACAAGAGAAAAGGGGGTGATCGGTAAACAGGCTACATTTCATTCCCCACAGGTCTTCTCAACACAATGAATATTTGTCTACAGAGATCTACTCATTCTTGTCTACTGTGAGCCAGCACTACTGTGACAGTGGTAGTCATGGGGCTTTTTGGCTTCTTTCCACAAAACCCTGTAAGCACATCTGTTATGCATAGAACCTCCTAGGCTACAGATTTGTGCAAACCTACAATGAACAAGGGATTGGCATCTGGGCACTCTGTGTGTCTCAAGGGCCATGCTATGATTTGAAGCTGCAGTGCAAACACTTCTTTCATTAGCTTTGTTCCAGTGCTACAATAAAAATGCATTTGATTATAAAACTCATATGTAGGCATTGATGTACAGCCATTGGCCCAAGTAAGGTAACTTTTATGATGCAGTAAATTTTAGTAAACCAGGAGCGTAAAATGTTGCTCTAAATGATTTAGAGCAGTTCAGTAGTTCACCCATGCACACACCTGGGAAGATCCTTACCACCAGACCCATTTATTATTTAAACCATTTACATAGCTGCCCATCTTATATCAAATTCTGGTAGGCTTCCAATCGAGAATTAAAACAGTATCAATAATAAAACAACATTAAGACCATATTAAAACCATAAATATTAAAAACAAAAACCCAGCACCAAGTTAAACTTCTGACATGCAGTCGCATCATCCTATTCCACAATAGCAATAGCACTTAGACTTAGACTTACATACCACTTCATAGTGCTTTACAGCACTCCTCTAAGCGGTTTGCAGAGTCAGCATATTCCCCCCAACAATCTGGGTCCTCAGAAGGATGGAAAACTGAGTCAGCCTTGAGCTGGTCAGGATTGAACTCCTGGCAGTGGGCAGAACCAGCCTGCAAATACTTCATTCTAACCAATGCACCATTGGCCATTTTAATATAACATGAAATTGATCAGCAATGAGTTGGTCTGAAGCCATTTGCATGAATTGTGAGAATACCATCTAAGAGAATATTCTGCTTACCGCATCTGTGCTTGGAATGCAAATATTGGAATGTACATTGCCTTGTTCTCTTCCCTTTTGATGCTGTAGTATAAAATGGAATGACTAATTATCCATTTGATTCTATAGTTCTTAACACTTTATCTTATTACTAACAAAAGGTGATTGTCACTGCCATATCTCTTGACTGTTCACATAGTCTATACTAAGCCCAGAGAGCTAAGAAACGGGGAGGAATGAAAATGGGAATGGGTGACACCGAGATCTGTTTTTAAACTCCTAAGTGTCTCATTATATATTTTGCAATATCCACGTTCAGCTGCAAGTACATAGAATCCCAGAGATGGATGCTTGTCTGTAAAACTCACTTCATTTTTAATATTGTCCTGATTGGTGCATGTTTTCATAATAAATGTAGAGACTGCTGTTTTCACCATTTTCCAGAAGGCCAGTAGGGTGGGAGCGGTCCGGGCCTCAGGAGGTAGCTGATTCCAGAGAGCCGGGGTAGCCACAGAGAAGGCCCTCCCCTGTGGACCCCCCAGCCAACATTGTTTAGCTGACGGGACCCGGAGGAGGCCAATTCTGTGGGATCTTACCAGTCGCTGGGAGCTACGTAGTAGAAGACGGTCCTTAGCCTGGCCCTAAGCCATATAGGGCTTTAAAGGTAATAACCAACACCTTGAATTGTGTTGGTTATTACCTTTAAAAATGTCAGGTGTTGAAAAAATAAGTAGGCTGAGTGCTAGTAAAATAAAATGCAGTAGTGCTAGAATTATTAGGAAATCCTGATCCCATCCCTTGTGAAGTTTGCAGGTTGCAGAATCTGAGGTGTTACCTGTATGTGAAAATAGACTGGAAGCTAAAGGAATGCATGGCAAGCATTGATGATGGGGTCAGGGAAAGGGGGGAAGGCATGGCATGTTGAGATCTTCACTCTTTGGGGATTTTTATTGATTGTGGGAATCATCTTGGTTTTGTAAGCTTCATTTTCTCCCTCTGCTTGTTTTTCTTTGGCAAACTTTCTGTCCTCTCCTCAAAGACTCAAGGAATTGGTCTTTTACGTTGCCTTTTGTATTTCTTCCCTCGCTGGTGCTTTCTTCCAAAATGCCTATAAACTCTGTGTGTGTGTGTGTGTTTATTTTTGCTGCCTCTTTCTGATGCTGCAGTTCTCCCCTATCAACCCACAGGTAATCTGCTTTTGTTTTTCTGCATGGCATGGGTTAATGGAAGGGCTTTTAAAATGTTTTCTTCTAGTATTGTTAAGCTATTCTGTTTTGCAATTTTTTCCCTGATTTTTCTGCTCTAAAACTTCACAAACTTTGGTTTCCAAATAAAAATGTGATCTGGACGTAGCCAAGGTGATATGCTACCTGATTGGACAAGTGGGGTTTAAGGCTTACTGCTGAGTTGATGATGCAAAATCTTGACCTTGGCTTTTTTCCAGATATGCTTCTCTCCACAAGTGCTTGCATAACAGTGTACTAGTTTAGACAGCAAAGTTGTAGATTGAGCATTTGATGTCTATAGTTAAAATTACCTTGGCTGACAGGGTTAATAAAAATAATGGGTCTTATTCAACTTGATCAGTTACTGGTTCTCCGTTAGATGAAACCATTCTTTGCTTCCAACATATAAGGTAGTGCTGTTTTCTTTCAAGTGTGGGGGAATCATTTGAATAAGTGCTTGTAGCTCTCAGTGCCAACAATATACTTCTAAAAGTAAATCCAGGCAACCAAGAGTACTAGGTCTTAAAACTGTTTCAGTTCTAGAGTTCTAACCAAGTTAAGTGCTTTGTCTTATTTGGTTTGCAAAGCATGAGGCAGGATGTGCAGGAAAGTTCAGAGCTGTCCTGCAATATATTAAAAAAAAAAACAGGAGCAGGACATATTGACACATTCAATGAGCATTTCTTCAGAAGCTGGAAGAGACCTTGAGTAGCCTTCTCCAATGATCATGTTGGGTAGGGGATGGTGGGAACTACTGTCCCAAGTTTTGGACTGACACTTGTTCAAGAAGCCTGTTCTAGAGCATTCAGTTTGTGCAGCATTTCAAGCTATCCACCTTGCTCAGTTTGCCAAATTTATATTTGCCAAATTGGACTCCCAAGTTCTGGAAGCCATTTTGTATTACATGAAAATTCTCTCAGAATAGTTGGTAACAATTGTTACACAGGGAACTGGGTTGAAGAACCATATTTCTATATCTTATGTCTGTCCCCATTGTTGGTGTCCTGTTCTATATAGCTGAACCACGAGCTGAAGGAAAATCTGAGAAACACGATAATCAAGAAGTATAGGAAAAAAGGAGAAGAGAGTGTGACTAATGCGGTGGACAAACTTCAGCAGGAGGTATGTTTAAGAGATTAAGGTTAAGAGATTTATACAGATTAAGATCTAGGGGAAGAAATGGGAAAAGCTGAATTTATGTATGCATGTATATTTATTTATCTATTTATGTATCAATCATGGCAGAAAATAAAATAGCTCTTCAGACTGTGGTATCTTTGAGGCATGTTTTCTGGGTCCATTTTTGTTCATGCAGATACTTTCAAAATTAGCCTGCAGTTGTTTTTGGCCAGAATATTGATCCCACTCATCCTGGATCCCTGGGGATTTTCCTTGAACAAAAGTCATAATGTGGTCCTTCCTTTCAAGAAAGCTGTGGATGAAAGAATTAATCAAATGAAGCCCAATAGCACTACTGAAATAAGTACCGATGGACTTGACTACTGCCAATTGACCCAGAATGCTTACCCAGAATGTAGGTGCACATTTGGAAAGAGGTAGCTGTAGGCCCACTTATCTGCAAGTAACATCTGAAGGGGCCTGCATTTCCACCAAATAACTGTGTTTAAATGATCTTTTATGAGGGCAAGGTAAATGCATCACACATAGATAACTTTCCCGTGCCTTCCATTCTGTGTTGACTTTCCCTGGTCCAATAAAGCCTGTGTATTTTTAGCACTCTTGCCTCATGCATGAAACAGCAGATCCCAAAGGAGAGGTACAAAAGTAGCTGGGAAAAATAACCTGTTGGTCCTATTTAATGATCAGGTCACTGGAATACCTCTTCAGTTCTTATTTCCACCCTCAACCATTTAATAGTCTTGTAGCATGAGAAAATTAGAAAAAAAACCCAGTTGGGTCTTTGTTGAGTAAAAGTGGTATAAATCACTTCCTGATTGTCAAGTATTTTTCTTGAAGCTATTAATCTCCAGTTGTAGAGAGGCATGGCATAAAATGTAATTAACAGAGGAGCAGAGTTCCCTCAGAGAGTGAAGGGGATGTGCTTCATCTTCTTTTGACCAGTGCAGCTGGCCTTCAGATCAATATGTCTGGTTATTTTAGAATTTAGATGATCATATTGGACATTGCTAGACACTTTAAGGTACGGTGAGTATGATTTGGGAACATACTGAGTAATTCATTCTAAAGGACAAGATTGAGGGCATTTTCCCAACTGGTGAGAAGTTCTATTCATCTTTTTATTTTTAGAAACTGCTGATAGGAAAATGGCCGTTTCTGCTCTTCAGTTTATAAAATCACTCTATTTTATTTCAACACTTGTGAAAGTGTGTTGCTATAAGCCACCGGTATACCAAGTCTAAACAGGAACATCATCCTAACATCTATCCTTAGAAGATTTGCAGTGAATGAAAGGTTCTACCGTTGGGCAGTAGGGCAGAGAGCGTGTGTGATAATAGAGGGATCACTCAGCACATGTTCCAAACTGTTCAGAAATAAATCCAGCTGCATTTAAATTAACTTCCCAACATGCGTGAGATTGCTGCCTAACAGTATAATAGCACAGGGAACAAGCTGCTCAGAGATAATACAGTACATATATAGGTTCTGGATTCATGCCACAAACTGGAAGCTTGGGATACTTCTGTGTAATCATGATATCAGATGGAAAAAGACTGTACAAGGAAGGGAGGAGACTCCTTTTGACCGTAATTGAACAGAAATGCTTGAGCATGCCATGTCTCTACAGGGAATTGCATTTTTCAGCAATGATTCTTCCACACCCAGCTGGTATATCATCCACTTCAGGGAGTGTAGCTTGATATAGTCAGAACAACTAAAGTGATTTATTCATTGATTGAACAAACCAATGGAGGCCAGCATATGCCCATGGATACGGAGCAAAAGTGGCACAATCAAGCATGGCTTTATATTTAACAGTAGGAGCTAATATCTTCCAACACTACTGAAAGACACTCTTAATATTCAGTATTTGTATCAAGCTCAAGGCTTCATTAGTTCCAGATGTTCCTCTACAGTATTCAGTGCCAGAAGGTGGTTCAGTCTTTTCTTTATCTCTCTCTCAGAGGGAGTTAGTTAGTTAGTTAGTTAGTTAGTTTGTTTGTTTGTTCAATTTCTATGGCTTCCCTTTTCAGTCACTGGGTGATTAGAGTTCAGAAAATATAATACAATTAAACATTTAAAAAACATTTTAAAGCAATAAAAACAGTAAGGTAAAGGTAAAGGTAAAGGTTCCCCTCGCACATATGTGCTAGTTGTTCCCGACTCTAGGGGCAGGTGCTCATCTCTGTTTCAAAGCCGAAGAGCCAGCGCTGTCCGATGACATCTCTGTGGTCATGTGGCTGGCATGACTAAATGCCAAAGGCGCACGGAACACTGTTACCTTCCCACCAAAGGTGCTCCCTATTTTTCTACTTGCATTTTTCATACTTTTGACTGCTAGGTTGGCAGAAGCTGGGACAAGGTAACGGGAGCTCACCCCGTTATGCGGCACTAGGGATTTGAACCGCTAAACTGCCGACCTTTCGATCGACAAGCTCAGCGTCTTAGCCACTGAGAACCTCCGATTCAAGATACACTAGAGCAAGCTATTTGGCCTGTTAGCAATATAGCCAGGAAATGGAGCCCTTGACACATTCAGCGCCTCAGGCTTTGAAACATAGCCAGGTTTTTAAGGCCTTAGGAAAGACTAACAGGGCTGGGGCCATTCTGATCTCCGAAGGGACGATGCTCCGTAGAGCAGGGGCCACTGAGGAAAAAGCCCATCTTCTAGTCCCCGCCAGCCAACCTTCTTTGATTGACTGCAGCATATGCACATTCTGCTTGACTTAGTTGGTAGAGACTCTTGGAAAAAGGCGATCCCTCATGGATCCCAAGGCATGTAGGGCTTTAGATAATAACAATTCTATTTTTAATAGAACAGCATTTGCAAAAGGAGGTGAAGTGGACTGACTTCAGGGCAATTTTTTTTTTTAGAAAGTACTAGTTTGGG
>JANHZT010002007.1:168529-190539 GCA_032468215.1 Stegonotus admiraltiensis | reverse complement strand
CAATGAAACTGTTTTAAGTGTACAGTAAAATATATTTTAAAATGTAATCATACAAATGAGAAAATAGATGTACCAATGCGATAGAACAAGCTTGCCCTTTTTAATGCACAGACTACAAAGCCAATGGCTGACTATCCATTTTAATGTATTCCATACCACAAAATGAATAAAGTAGAAATAGCAAATTTGTCATTTCAACACTTGGAGAGGTCAGGCAAACAAGAGAAATGAAAGGAAAAAAATGAGTTCTCTTATGCTTAGTCAGGGTTTGAAGTCCTAAACTGTGAATCGAGTTTAACAGAATACAATTTGTGCATTGACATAATATGCAGTATCAAAGTTTTAGGATTTAATGGTTGGTTCACTCAATATACGAAGACAATATATAAACAAAACACACTTAATATATATTGTATTAACTCAGCCATTTCATCTGTGTAAATGTCTTTAAAGTGCTTCAATTAGAATGTGCCAATTTAAAATTCTCTACATCCTACATGCTCTCTACTGTAAAATTAATTCCTTGCCTAACTACATGTAATAACTGCATACTTTAGTTTCCAATCTTCAGAGTACAGATACCTTCAGAAATCACATCCAGCATTATTCATTACATATGGTAAAAACAAAACAAAACAAAAAACATTATTTGGGGGAATTGTTCATGACCCAATTTAAATTACTGTCCTACCGACTTGTTTTCATGCACCTCTGATTTTGACAATGTATTGTATCTGAGAAATGCAAGGAAGCAGAAAGGCTCCAAATTAAACCAGATGGACTCTACACTGTTTTTCCTCCTGAATTTCAACACTGACAAATATTATCTGAGTAGTTCTTACCAGCACCTCTGAATGTACAGTTAGTTCAGGACTGGTATCAACCACTATGTTACATGCAAAAAATAAACAATGCAGAAGAGAGGCTCTTGGAAGTCCAAGCATCAAATGAATGAAGACTAATCCTTCACTTCCCTATTCAAGCTCATCCTTCACTCTGCCTAACCCAAACTGGAGGTTGGTGCCTAATTTGGATCACACCCATGCAGAATAGGACAGTTCCGCTATTTGAATTGATCAGGGGACTCGATACATATAATTCAAGATGGTAAATAATCCCAAGAACGATTTCAGTCCTTTGACTTTCCCGACAAACCCTGCCAGAAAGGATCACTAACGTGAATCCCCACACCAAACCAGGACAGGGACAAAAATACGGGGATCATTTGCAAGACGGTCAGAGAGGCTCAAAGAAGCACGCTAATCAGACCGAACTGTAGGGTTCCAAACTAGAGAAAAATATACTGAACGGAGCACTGCCCGGCATTTTCTAGGAGAGCTGCAGTGCTAATTCTCCCATTTGGATTTCATCATTCATGGCTTTTATAAACACTCTGAATTCGTAGATGGGAAAACGGGTCGTGGTTTCTTTCTTTCTTTTTAAAGCAGATCTTGAATTTTTTTTCTTCAAACATGCAATGAGGTTTGTCTCAAACCTCAGTTTGCAACATTGATTGCCCCTCTGCCTCCGCCAATACATGGCAAGCATAATTATAAATTGCTCTCAATTTTCTCGACCTTCTTTGGAGTGACCTTCTTTGCATGGCGACCTAAATTTAACCATCTAACTTTCCCTCCCTCACTCTCAGCGTGTAAAGAAGGAACAGCTCCGGCTGGGAGGAAGAATCCCCGCTCGAAGGTTCCGGTTAGCTGACGTGGCAAGGGGAATAAAGCCTATTCTAATGAGCCGATTCAGCGGCCGAGCTTGCTACTGTCATGGGATGCAGAAGCATCTGCAAGCGTTTTGGTTTAGTGATAGACTTTGTGAGTAATCTCTGTGAAGGTCAGTTAAGAAGAATTGCGGAGGTTTTAAAGGTGGAGCAAGGGAAAGATATATAAAACGGGATATAAGATAGAAGAACATATATAAAATGAACTTTTCTCTGAGAAAATTTTAGTTTCTTTTGGGGAGAGGGAAGGAGAAGAAAGAAAATAAATTACTTCTGGCAATGTTTGTTTACAATCGTGTGGATAAAGTTTTGTTCCAGCTAAGAAGTAGCCCTAGGTGAGACTGTGTTCAATTTATCTTCAGTGGTGATCAGCATGGTGATCTACCTCCCGTTAGATATTTTTGTGATTAACAATTAACAGTGTGAACTTAAGCAAGATGGCACATTCAGTTCTGAGCTGTGTCCAGGTTTGAAATACTTGTTCCAGTTGCTATACTGTGTGCTAGAAAAAAATGCAGTATCACCTAAGGAATGAAAATCTGAATTGGAATTTCTTTTTTTTTCTACACCTGCATAAACTAGTTACCTAGTAACCATGTATTTCAGTTTAATGTGAAATCATCAAGCATTTTGGCTTGAAAGCAAAGGATTTCTGTCAGTATCCCATAGTACTGTCTCTGATGTAATCAACTGGGCTAAGAGAATGAAGGAAGGACTCCTGGATTCATTCTCTTTCCTCCCATTGACTCCATAAAGGCAAGTTGCTATCTTCTCCAAGTCTCCATCCTCCATCCTCCCCTTCTGCTACAGCTTCACCTTGAGGACACCTGTTCCACCTGGCCTTAGTGGCTAGTACTAAGTTTTAAATTTAGAATAGCTTTTGCAACAAACCTGAGCATATTATGGCTCTTGAAACAAGTTGCTCCAAGCCGTTCATCTTTCATTATAAAAACCCAAGAATATGTAGAAAAGGTTCCTGAAGACATGGGAAGGGAAAACAAATAATCCAATTTTGCTGAGCAACTTCCCATGTCATTCTACTCTATCTGCATTTTAAGTGATGCAAAATGCACTAAATATTTAGTTTGTTTGGAAGGATCCAATGTATTGTTTACTAAGGTTTAATGTGCCCTTTGCTCTGCTCAGTCAGGATTATTGCATTGTCCAGGACTTTGACACCAGGAAAAAACTGAGAGTGCTCATCTACGGTGGGTAGAAACTTGGTCAGATATCCACCCATGTGGCAAATGGACTTTGACAGCTGTCTTGGAACAGACAAGTACCACTGCGGCTAAGCTGAAAGAACTGGAGCTGGTGGTCTCATTTCTAATAAAGGTATGTGCATTGTAAGTAGGGGTGTTATGGGTATACAGACATAAGATAGCAATGCTCACTCAAGTTGTCCTGGAGTTATCCTGTAGCATTTTACCTGATTCTTTTCTTGCCCTTTTGGTGTATAAATGAAATAGGTTTCACCATACACAAATGTTAGAGCTGCACGGAAGACAAGTTTGATAGCGATGGTTGCAATCAATAAAATGTGTTGTCAGATGTTTGTACAATATCACTCCCTGCTGGTTTGGCAATGTGACTGAATGACTGATGTATAGATAGAAGGTGGACTATGTATCTGTATGAACCTTTTAAAATGGACTAAGAGACCAGAAAGATCTCAAGTTTATTCAGCCTTTAGGGAACTGTTACAGACATCTTTTCAATAATTAGTGATACAATATCAGAAAGATTAAACTGTATGTCAGAAAATAATCACATATCTGATGTTGTCATTAATGTATTAATAAATAATGAAAGTATTTATCAAGCTACTGTTTTCTGATAAATCAAGCAGGATTTGTTGCATAATTTTGAAATAATGTATGTGGATTGGCCTGATTATAACTCTTTATTTTCATCTAGCAGTAAAGTTACCAATGTTAGATATCAATTAGTGTGAAAGCTAATTGCAGTATTAAAAACTTGTAAGAATTCTGTGCTTAGGGCATAAACTTGTTTCTTTAACAGTAACTTCATGTATTTTCCATCAAACTACAAAGAGGTGAATAAATATTAACAATCTCATATATTCTCTTTTCCAAAGGGGGAAAAGGTTTTTTAAAAACCTAATTTATAAAGAAGTTATAGATATGCCTCTAGGACATAGCAAGAATAGTCTTCCCTGGAGTCTTTCTAGACCTATAACCATGAAGGCAAAAGCCTTTACACTTTGGCTATCTTGTTTGGAAGAATGCTTCTTTTCATTGAACCTACTGCCTTTTGATTGTTTTTATATTTATAGGAAACTGAAGAAATTTAGATACTGAACAAAATCTAAATAAGGACAGTCTTTAATAAAAAGTCCTGAATGGACTCATGGATGCCACCACGACAGCCCCAGGACCAAGGGAGGTGTGCAGCCTGGTTTGAAGGATATGGAAGGAGCCCATGGAGGGAAGTCTACCATGGTCCTCCACCTCCACATTTCAGGCATGGAGGATACCATCCTGATTTCCAAGTAGGACCTCCGCCTTGGCTAGATACTCAGCACCACCATCCCATCCATCATCCAAGGCCCCAGAACTATATGAGACCAAACTCCAGGGCAGAGTATTATAAAAGTAGCTATCCAGACTGGTCTTACACAAGGTAAAGCTCACATGAAAAATAAGGAGTGACAATGTTGGGAAATGATATCGACAGGCAGCACAAGAAGGTCCAGGCTCTGATTTCAGCTGGTTCTAAATCATAGCCTGAAGAAACAAATTTGTCTGATTTCAGAGATTATGGGAAAGTGTGTTTTATTGCAGTTGGGGTTGTTTTGAATCTTTTTTTCTCATATCTCTATAGACTGCAGAGCCCTGCATGGGGTCCTGAATAAGGTCAAGTGCCACCAAAATAATCTTAATTTTGACCTTTTGGATCCTGCACCATGGCTGAGCAGGAACATCCACACAAAATCTATTTACTTAGCCTTGTTGTCATGTTTAGCTTTTCCTGATCCCCTGGAAGCAATTGCAAGATTGAGGGCTTTTAATAACTTGGTCCTACAGCTTTCAAAGTGACTTCCCCTGATGCTTTAATCTTTATATCTGGACTTAAAACTTTTGTTGACAATACCACCACCACTTTATTTTGATTGTTGAATGACTATGGAGTTGTGGCTTCCCTGCCTTGTATATTGCTTAATGTGCAATTTATTATATATTGTCATGATTCTCTGGCCTATACTTCATATTGCTTAATATACAGTATATATTTAGAAGGTTTTATGTGGTCTAGCTTATCTATTTTTTGCACTGAAACAACTGTTTAGCATTATATATTTTTTAGATTTGCCTGCATTTATACAGTATTATATACAAATTAATGTTCTGTTTTGCCCTTATCTTTGAGCATAATTATAATAATAATAAACTAGAAATGAATATTTCTGATCAACTCTTCTAAACACAAACAAGAAACCAAAGGAACAGCTACCCAAAGTTCAAACCAATCCATTTATGTATAATTGAAAAATTATGAAAGTGAAAAAATCAGGACCAAGTTATTCACATAATGGAAGCTATAATTTCCTGCTATTATCTTAACCAGGCCTTTGTATCTCCTAAATTAGAATGCAAAAGCTTTGTGGTTTTGCTACTTTTTTACATTTCACATCCTTCAATTTGTCCCATCTTTTTGTTAGTACTGCCACTATTTATTCTATTGACTTATAGATCACTAAGTTCAACCGTCTACTGAGTCAGTGAGCCCTAGCAAGTTGTCAATGAAATCTCACTCATTGAAATAATAATTTTATTATTTCTATACTTTAAAAATAATTTTAAAATTATTTAATAATAGAACTAGGAGAAAGAGTCATATTAATGATTGAATAATGTGATATAACAGTAAATAAAGATCTATTATTATTATGTCTAATAATTATGTGAAGACCCAGCTCTCTGGAAAAGGCTGTAATGTTGGGAAAGGTGGAAGGAAGGATAAGAGTACCAAGGTGGTACAGACCACCTTGGTCTGTACCAAGGTGGATGGACTTACAGTGGTGATTGGAAGATGTGGAAGACCAGGTTAGAGACAAATCATCATGGAGAAAATCAATGTGGTCACTAGGAATTGAAAATGACTTGATGGCACATAATATGTACCAGTTTCTGGATCTGTTTTTGATGAACTATTTCCAACTACAAAAAGATATATGGTAGATAGCCTACTAAAGCAGATTTTTCTGCCTCTTATTTGGCTTATTTCTTTGGGTTACTTTTCAGGGAAGAATATGAAGAGCTGCACCATGGCTTTGTGGAGGACCCTGAAGCGTACCAAAGATTCACCCAAGTACATCCAAGCAAAAGAGGTACCCCATAGGATAAAGGGCTGACAACATTATGGAGCTAAAACATTTTTCTCCAGTCTGGTACCTTCTGGGCTAAAACAATTTATAATTTCCAACTAGCACTGGCAAAGACCAATCTATATAGGAATAATGGATACTGGGGAATGTGAAAGTAAAGTAATAAGGTATGCTTCAGTGGTGGGTTGCTTCTGGTTCACACCGGTTCGCAAGAACCAGTAGTAAAAATTTGTAGTAGTTCGGAGAACTGGTAATAACTTTGGCTGGCCATGCCCCTGAACCAGTCCCTGGCCTGGTCGCCGTTCACTTACCCCACTCACCTCATCAGAGGCTTTTTTTTTTTTACTTTTAAAAGCATTTTTCCTACAACCTCTTCAGCCGAAAAAATGCTTTTAAAAGTAAAAAAAAGAAAAGCCTCTGATAATCGTGTAGCTCAGCTGGGATCGTCAGAGGCTTTTAAGAGCATTTTTTTCTGCAACCGGCCAAAGAGCATTTTTTTCTGCAACCTCTTTGGCCGAAGAGATTGTGGGGAAAAATGCCTTTAAAAGCCTCTGGCAATCCTAGCTGAGTTGCCTGATCATCAGAGGCTTTTAAGAGCACTTTTTTCTGCAACCTCTTAAAGTTGTAGAAAAAATGCTTTTAAAAGTAAAAAAAAAAGTTGGCCACGCCCACCCAGTCACATTACCCCCCTAAGCCACGCCCACAAAATAAGCCATGCCCACAGAACCGGTAGTAAAAAATTTTAGAACTCACCCCTGGTATGCTTGTATTTATATATGTTATGGGAAGTCATCTATAAGCATTTCTTTATTCTTTATGCAGTCTTAGTATCTTAGTATAGTGAGGGACTAAAGTTTAGAATGGTTAGAGTTGAATGTCCTCCTGACATTGAATGTCCTCCTGACATTCAGGGGACAAATGCAGCAGGCCTCTGAAACTGCAACACTTACCATAAGTATTTGTAACTTACTACAGTATACTAACATTTAAGATTTGAAAAAGGAGTTCGTAATTCCCTACTTTCTGGGTCAGATTTTAAGAATAAGATATGGCAGTCAGTGTGGCATATTTCTTAGAGACTAGAGGATTAGAGAGGATTTGAGAGACTCAGGTTCAAGTCTACCTTTGGCTATGAAATTCACTTGGCATCTTTGAATCAGTCATTCAGCCCAACCTAACAGGAATGTTCTTGTAGAGAAAACTACCATAGGTAGAAAGTGTCAAATATGCTGTCTTCAAGTTCTGTAAAAACGGGATGTAATGTAGCACAAAACATTTCAGTTTCCTATCCCGATCTCAGTCTCAAAATCTTCCTGGGATCACGTGTTAAATCCAAAATCCTATTTCAGTTCTGTGGCTCCACTTGTAGGATTCAATAGTTCACCTTTCTGTTTCTTTTTTCTGTCTCTTCTCCTCCCCCTTTAGCTTAGCCTTAATCTGGTTGCCTGTATATCTTTCCAACGTTGTCACCCTTTCTATAGTTCTAAGACTCCCTTCTATAGTTCCCCCTGTTCTTCTCAAAGCATTTCAGCTGCAAGAAGCATGGATGCTATTTTCTTCATTAATTGTACTGCCTTTTGAAACTGAAAAACCCCAGGCAGTTCCACTTCACTTCTAACTTCATTTGAAGAGAACCATGGGCCAAAGTTATATACACCCACACACACACACACACACACACACACACACCCACACCCCTTCATTTCATTTCAAATACACGTGCTTAAAAAAATTAGGTGTGCTATAGCTGGGTTGTAAATATTTGGATAACCTGTAGGTGGAAGTAGTGAGATGCTGTAAACAAGTGGCCCCCAACCTTTTGGGCACTAGGGACGGGTTCTGTGGAGAAAGGTTTTTCTGCAGACCAGAGGGGCCATGGTTTCACATGCTGCCTGCATCCCATGGATGAGACTTCACTTCTTTGCGAAGTTTCCCAGTTTCTTGCATGCTGCAGCCCAGTGCAGGTCCATGGACCAGGAGTTGGAGACGGCTGCTGTAAACCTTCCATCATATGGTTTTTAAGCTTTTTGTAGCCCAAATATGATAGTTCTAAAAAGTAAAAGCTACCAGTCCCTGCAATTTTCTTGGCAAGTTTTTTCAAAAGTGATTTGCCACTCACTCCTTCCTAGAGCAGATAAAGTGTGACTGGCCCAAGGTCATCCATCTGGCTTTGTGCCTAAGGCAGGCATAGAACTCATGATATCTTGGTTTTTATCTTGATGCCTTAACCATTGCACCAAATTATACTATAGTTTGGTTTAAATAAGGAAATATTCTCGCAGTGGTGATTTGCTAAGAGAAGGAAGAGGTGATAGCTTCTCTTCAAGAGCGAGTAGGATTCTTACAATCCTAGCCAGTATTTGGGAAAATTACTGTAACTCAACCATTTAATTTCTCTTAATTGTTTCTCAGCTTCATGCTGTTTACCTGCAATCCTTCTCCCCCACAAGGTAAATAATCATTATTATCTAATCTGTTCCACTAGTGCAGGAGCATAGTTCAATTGTATAGTATAAAGAGAATGGCATTCCATTGCCCTATGCCTAATTCTGCTAGCCTTTCATTCTTAATGTATGCAAGAAGACCTATTTATTTATATTTACTTTGTACAGATCCAAGATGGAGAGATAACTGGAGTGAAAGTGCAAATTCTTGGCACCAGAATTACTATACAGATTGCCAGCCTAGGAGTGGTAACAACTCTTTGGGGTATTATGATGTTGCACTAACTCAGTAAGTAAAACTCTTGAATGACAATGTTTAAGATTGTCCATATCCAGTTATTCTTAGTACTGTTGGGTCAATGGGTGGCTTTGATATATATTGACAAAATCTCTGGCCAGCATGAAGATAAAGTTGTAGATGTTATCTTTGCCTTGCCTTCAGTGTGTGTGTGTGTGTGTGTGTGTGTGTGTGTGTGCATGTGTGTGCATGCCCTCTGGAAACCTCCCTCCCTACTGGAGATATTTTAGATTTTTCCAAGCTGAGATGTGTGAGAAGATGTATTCATATTTCAATTTTTCATGCATAGACCTTCTATGGATTATTTTAGGGATCTTCTAAGAAAATTACAGGTAGTCCTCGATTTAAAACCACAATTAAGCCCAGAATTTATGTTGCTAAGTGAGGCATTTGTTAAGTTTTGCCCCATTTTACAAACTTTCTTGCTACAGTTGTTAAGTGAATTGCTGCAGTTGTTAAATTAGTAACATAATTGTTAAGTGACTCTGGCTTCTCCATTGATTTTGCTTGTCAGAAGGTCACAAAAGCTGTTTGCATGACCCTGGGACACTGCAACTGTCATAAAGATGAATCAGTTGCCACGCATGTGAATTTTTATCACATGAATATGGGGATGCTCCAGTGGTTGTAAGTGTGAAAAACTGTCATAATTCACTTTTTTCAGCGCTGTTGTAATTTTGAGTGGTCATTAAATAAACTGTTGTAAGTGGAGGACTACCAGCCTAAAGACATGGCTATTCCAATTGGCCAGCCTGGACTGATGGGGGTTTTTAATTGAGTTTTTACTATTTTTAATTACTTTTACTGGGATTAGGTGTTCTAACTGTTGTGAGCCGCCCTGAGTCCCCGGAAGTTGGGCGGCATATAAATCCCATAAAATAAAATAAATAAATAAATATGGGGAATGTCAGAAATGTACAGATATGATATTGAACAATTCCTGAGTGCTTATCAGTGGATTACATGTATCTCCTATTAGTGGGTTGTGGGAAAAGTATGCTGTCTTCCAAGGTCATTTAGATTTGAACCAAATACTATGGTATGAGTACTGTACTGTAGTGTGAGTGCACTGAGAGGCAAAATTGACCTTTGGCTGGAATGGTGATTTTTGAGTATCTGCTTATATAAATGTTTGTTTGTTTTGAGTACTTAGTTTAAGTGTAAGTCTGTTCACGCATACACAAAAATGAATTGAGAAGCATGATTGATTTTTACCGTCAAAGATTGAGAGCATCATACAAGGATTATAAGAGATTCTGAATGTGAAGCAGATTACTTTTACACAGTACCAAGAGTGGATTTTAGAGAATAAAGGACACACACAGAAAGGAAATGATTGGAAAAAATCAAAGTGGAAGGACTATAGGGAGAGAAAATGGGAGTCCTGCTTGGAAAAGTATTACAAGATAAATGCATTTTTCAACAGAATAAATGAGAAGTGTATAAAAGGAAAGAGGATGTGGAAGCTGCTTGGAACATGTTACAGAGCAATACAGAAGATTGTAGTGTTATATTAAAGGAAATAAAAACACATTGCAGAGGTAAAAGAAGCTGTGGATTAGGCAAATGCACACAAACACAAGATTGTTGCAAAAATGAGCCTGAGAGGCAGATATTTTATAAAGTATTTATTGAGAAAAGACAAATGCAGAGTATGTGTTCAACAAGGGCAGGATATGGTTAAGGTTTAAAAATGAAGATAAAACAAAATATTTTTGAAGTGGGGCAAAACTAAGAATGTACAGTGGTGAGAAAGTTTACTGTACATTTGTTGAAGTAGAAAAAATATATGATGGAATGAATAGTCTGGAATTATGGAATGGTTTGTATTAATATAGAATGGAAAGTTGATGGTTGAATGTGATATTAATAGTATGTGATGGAATTAAAGATGCCAGAGGATAAATGGAATATTTAGCAAATGGGTCAACATTGAGCATATTGGCTTGGTTGTCTAGTGTGTTTATGAATAAATATATACGGAAACAGTCATGGTGATCTTATATTGGTTGGGATGTAAAAGTGCTTGTATTTGTGTATGCATCTAGACTTAGTGTTCTAATGTCTGAGAATCTGAATGATTTGTACTGAATATTAGGTAGAAGTATGGTATTATAAAGAATTTGAATGTTGATGTTAAAATACTGCAAAATACAGTACCTATTGAAATTCATGTTTAACAAACAATTAATGAAAGAGTGTTAGGTTTCAGGTTGTATAACACTTCTAGCTATTATAATAACCTTGCACATTTAAATGTATTAAACTGCAATGTTAGCTTGGATATGGAAAAAGATACTTGATAACATTCAAATAATGGATTTGTATTAGGTATTGAAGGATTTTAGATTTCCTATGCAATTAATTTCTTAGATTTCCTATGCAATTAATTTCTTAGATTAAAGTTTATTATCCTAATCCTTCTGATTTTGTAATTATTAAATTATTTCACCAGTAATAAAAGCAAAGGGTAGAACTTGTCAAGGATGTTCTTTATCTCATTTAATGTTTAATTTGCATGTTCCTGCAATGGATAGACAATGGCTAATACACACACACACACACACACACACACACAGAGAGAGAGAGAGAGAGAGTGTCAATATTCTAGATATAACATCATACATAATGTAATGTAATATAATATACTAAAATATACTACACTACGCTACGCTACGCTACACTACACTACAATATAGAGTAAATCAAATATTCTGCTAGATGAGTGTCTAGGGTTTTTTATATTGTTCAGAAACTATCCCCAGGAAGATACTGAATTTAGTAGGTAAGAATATTTGAAAATATACCGGTGTCTCTCAGGTAAAAGGCTATTGAGAGGCAAATGAAAACATCCTTAGGTTTATTGTGAAGGATTAGTGTTATTAAAAACAAATTTAGCATCAAACTAATACATATTTTCAGAGCAATTCTTATCTTGGTTCAGCTTAAATATTTTAATTAGTTTTTGTTTTAACATATTTAAAAAGATAATGATTATAGTAAATTTTTATGGATGAAGCAAATACCCAGTTTGTCATTGGCTTACTTATTAATCTAAGTCATGTATTAGAATGAAACTTTTTTAAGCTACTTGTGATCATGGGCTACAATTGTAAGATTCAGAATTACAATTTACTACCCTTCTGGTCCAGAGATGTTGATTCTTATCATAGTAGGAATTAGGTTATTTTCCTTTTTATACCGTATAGTGTTTTTAAATGTAGTATACTAAATTTATTTTTGGTAATACAACAATAATATAGTTTTATTGATATATTTATGTTTAGTTTTTAAATAATTTCATAATTATGGTTTTTAAATAAGTGTTTTATATACATTCACATACATATATTGATATGAGAGTCTGTGCCATGTTGTGTGTTAAGGTGCTGGACAGGGAGCAGGGAGATCTAGATTGTAGTTCTCCCTTAAGCACAGAAACCAGCTGGGTGACTTTGGGTAAGAGAAAAATTATTATTTCCCCCCCTGTCCTCCTTCATTATATTTCCTTTCACTGTTCAGCACTTAAAGTTGTGTCACACTGACCATTTCTTTCCTTTGTGCATTTTTTGATGGAGTTTCATCCTAGTTATAAGATAAAGCCAAACTGCTATATATAACAGAATAACAGAGTTGGAAGGAGCTTTGGAAGTTTTCTACTCCAAGCCCCTGCTCAAGCAGCAAACCCTATAACATTTCAGACAAATGGTAGTCCAATCTCTTGTTAAAAACCTCCAATGATGGAGCACCCACAACTTCCGGAGGCAAGTTGTCCCACTGATTAATTGTTCTAACAGGAAATTTCTCCTTAGCTTGGTTCTCTCCTTGATTAGTTTCCATCCATTGCGTCTTGTCCTGCCTTCAGATCCTTTGTAGAATAGGATCTATCTATCAGAATATCTTCTATCTATAGATTATGCACTTTCCTGTGTGCTTCATCTTAGCTTGGTGCACCTGGAGGAGAAGAATACTTATGTGTGAATGCTGTTTATTGATTTTGGTTCGGAGTTCCATAGCATTTGGTGAACAAACTGGGGTATTAGGTTTTAATAGTCCTTCATGTAACTGGATACTTGATTTCCTTATTGATAGGCCCAGGTTTGTGTGAATTGGGAGAAAAATTTCCAACTCCATCTTCTTGAGTACGGGTTCCCCACAGGGCTATGTCTTGAGACCGCTACTGTTCACTTTGATGACCCATGACTGTTGTGCCAAAAGTGCTATGAATCATATTGTGAAGTATGTGGATGACACAGCAGTGGTGGGTCTTATTCAGGACAACAATGAAGATGCTTTTAGGGAAGAGGTGAAGGCTTAGGTGGACTAGTGCAATAAAAGTAACCTGGTTCTAAAAGTTAATAAAATAAAGGAGATCATTGTAGATTTTAGAAAGAGCCAGCATAGTCATATTCCACTCAGTATCAAGGATGCAGATGTTGAGGTGGTCAACAGTATTAAGTATCTGGGGGTGCAGATAACAAACAATCTGAATTGGTCTCTCCACACATCACCCTTAGTGAATCATACAAACCAGCATCTGCATTTCTGGAGAGCACATCTTTCTCCTTTTGTCCTGACCACTTTTTACAGAGGCACAATTGAGAGCGTTTTAACAAATTGCATCACTGTTTGGTTGATAGTAGCAGTGCCTCAGATAGAAGGTCCATATAGAGAGTGGTAAGGACAACCAGGAAGATTATAGAAAGCTCGTTTCCTGTTATTCAGGATACTGCTTATAAGCGCTTTGTGCTTAGAACTGAAAGTATTGTTAGAGACCCCACACACCCACTTTACGGTTTGTTTCTGTTGCTCCCCTCTGGGAGCATTTGAAGTATTTCTAGTAGAACTATTAGATTCTGTAACAGCTTTGTTTCCTATGTCATCCATCTGGTAAACTCGCAGGATTCGTTTTTCTCGCCATGTTCATGTATGCATCCGAACTAGACTGTGTTGTTTCTCTGTGTCATATAATAGCAGCTTTGTAGTGGACAAAAAAGCTCTACAGAGAATCATTAAAACTGCCCAGAAAATCGTCAGACTCCAGCTACCAGCCCTGGATGATATCTTTGAATCTCGCTGTTTGAGAAAGTTGCATAACATTCTCAGAGACTCTTCCTATCCTGCTTACAACCTTTTTGGACTGTTGCTTTCTGGCAGAAGATACAGAACAATTAAAACCCGGACCACACGTTTTCTGAATAGTTTTTATGTCAGAGCTATAACTGCTCTCAACAATGAACTAAAAGGCCACCATCAGTGAGCTGTTGGACAGTATTACTTGGTCTGTTGTGCGGATGTTTGGGTGGTTTAGGGGTGGTGAATTGTGGTGGGTGGGAGTGTGCTTGGAGATTGTTATGTGTGTTGGACCTGGTCTTTGGGTGTTAAGTGAATTTTTAAGTGAATTAAGTTATTTATTATTTATTTTATTTAATATATGTGGTTATATGCTTTCTTATTTATTTGTTTGTTTGTTTGTTTGTTTGCTTGCTTGCTTAATTATTTATCAAGTTTATGTAATGTATATTGGAGGTGGTGACCCTTTGAGAGCTGTATGCAATGACACTTCCTTTTAATGTATTATGATTAGTGTACATTTAAAGTGACAATAAGCTCTGAAGTTGACCCTTCTTCTTTGTGGCAGCCCCTTATTGATATTGAACTATTGGTATATGTCATCTCTAATCCTTCTTTTCATTAAACTAGACATACCCATTTCTTGCAACTGTTCTTCATATATTTTAGCCTTCAGTCCCCTAATCATCTTTGTTGCTCTTCTCTGCACTCTTTCTAGAGTCTTAACATCTTTTTTATATTGGGCAATTAAAACTGGATGCAATATTCCAAGTGTGGTCTTACCAAGGCATTATAAAGTGTTACGAACACTTCACGTGATCTTGCAGAAAACTGCAATTCTTTGTGCATCTAGTATTCTGCAGACTTTTCTAATGCAGAATTGTAAGCTTATGGGAGAGGACATTATCAATAAAGGGAGCCTTTTCTCACCTGACAGCTAATTTGGTGATAGGTGAGAAAGATTTAAGTGAAACATTTGCTTAGACAGTTTTCTGGGTACACATCATGAGGAAATTGGGTCAAAATTCTGAAATATTAGAATCTTGTAGGAAACAGTACATATTCAGGCTTGGCATTCATTTTATGTACTTATCATGGTATAAGGAGACGGATATATAAGTTTGCTGTAAGGTTGAGTCCAGTAGATTTTAAGCTCAACCTTTTTCTTTTTCCTTTGATTTCCTCTAGATCTAAGAAGCAGGATCCGTACGAAGATAGCTATGCTTCAAAGAAAGATGCTTCCTATGATATCAGCTACCATTCTCCTTTGTTGCAAGAACACACTTGGGATAATTTCCAAGAGAACTCTTTGAAGAATGCCACTGTTCCAGCCCATGAGGTATCTAATCTCATCCTTGCTGACAGTTTAGCCGGTGGGAGGAAAGACCTTACAAACCTTGTAATTTCCCCCCCCACTATAGTAAAATTCTTTGGGAAAGAAGTTATAGATTATTTTGCTTTGTTTTAATTCAGGCTACCATTCACTCCCATATGTTATCTATGTTTCCCCCCCGCATAGCTTTCATTGCCTGAGGGGCTAACCTCACTCCAACAGTACAAGGAATCTGGTCTCAGTTCCAGCAGTTATGAGCTTAGTCAATATATGGAAAATTCTTCCAATCACTATGAAGCAGCTCCCTCCAAGGATTGGAGCCCTGTTCAGTTAGGTGAGTTACTCAACAAGGATAACAGGATGCAGGGTGAGGGTAATAAGGCTGAATACTTGTGAAAGACTGGATAGAACTATGGTGAAACTCAGTGTTAGAGAACAAAAAAAGTATTTTTGGTTCAGGAGGACAATCCGAAGATTCTCCCAAATTTGAATGCTGGCACTGGATTTGGCTAAATAGCAGTTTGATCTGTAGGGAAGGAGAAATGTTATGTGTATAAAGAAGGTCTGAATAGACCTGTTTATGATAATTTTCATCTGAATAACATGGCTACGATTTCTTGTTGTGATATTAGTATTAATTTGTCTCATTTTCCTTTGAAGAGTATGTGATGCTAAGATTGGTGAGAAAGGCCCTGTTTCATGGTTTACCCAAAGGAGAGTTAGATTGGATGGTTTTAAGGACTTTTTACTTGTGATGTTTGCTCCAGATTTACATAATAGTTCTGGGTGAACTCCACTTTCTATCCCTTCTAGGTTGTTCCTAAAAGTTAAAAAAATTAGTCAAGCTTTTATTGCTTTTATTCCTACCCTCCAAAAAATACCTTTAAAAAAAACTAGCATTACTTTCATTATGTTCATTATTAATAACATTTGAAAACTTGCTCTGGGAGGATTTGTCTGAAAATGCTGACTATAAAATATTGAATAAATAATATATTCCTGTTATTTGCCCTAGATTTCCCTTTAGATTGGGTTTTTAAGAGTATTGACTATATTCATAGCTAGAACATAGCTTCAGTTAGAACAGACTTGATGGAAATTTGCTCTAGCTTTTAAAGATGAAACCTAGAAGTAAGGAGAAATTTTCTTAAAATGATTAATCAATGGAATAACTTGCCTCCCAGAGTTATGGGTGCTCTATCACTGAAGATTGTAAGAAAGCCAGGGATTTTTGGCGCCAGATTAAGATATGGTTGGAGGAGATATTAGACTAAAACATAGATCTGAAGCCAGAATTATTCCTATTAGGAATCACAAAAGAGAAATATAGCAAAGAATTTATATACTTAATGCTGCACGCTATAACAGCAGCAAGGCTGGTTTATGCGTAATACTGGAAAAAGGAAGAAACTCCCCCGGAAGAAGAAATATAAAGAAAATCTTGTCTTGTGCAGAAATGGACAAGCTGACACAAGAACTCAAAAACAAGGACGAGACAGAATACTATAAAATTTGGAACAAAGTTTATCAATGGTTGGAAAGGAGAAAAGGAGTTGGAACAAAAAAGAATTAGGGTTTGTAAAATGGATACTGGATAATATTTAGACAAATATGTAAATGAGGACAAGGGATATCTATATAAGAACAAAACAGTAATGTATGTTAAATAGTTAAATATATTTGTTGTTAGGTTAAAAATATGTATAGATATGACAGGACCGGGATGGTCACACTATGTCCAATGTTTTTAATGTTTGTTTAATAAAAAATTGAAAAATTAAAAAAAAAGATTTTAAAAAATAGTCTGGACATCTCTTTGATTGGGATGGTATAAGGACTCCTGGGTTGGACTAAAGACCTCTAAGGTCCTTTCAGCCCAATGATTCAATGTTCTACAACCTGAAATGGCTCCAGTCACATAAAAGAAAAAGTGATGCTCACATTGAAAAACCAAGTAGCTGTACAGAAGCAGAGAGCCAGCCATCAGTTGCCAGTAGCTTTCTTCCTTGTAGTTTCTCTTCCCATATGATTTTCTCCCAAGCAAAGAGACTGCTGGGTATCAAAGTGCACTTGAGAGAAAAGATCTCAGTGAGATATGGCTCCCAGATCTGAGTTACAAGAATCGGTATGACTTTTAGATGGCAGCCAAGAATTAGAATGTTCTGTATTTTTTTTTTTTGCTGTCATCTAGTGATCATCTGGATTTCTGCAGCCCAGATTGGCTTGGAATGGTGAATCATTGGCAGGAACAATGTTTTGCATTTCACAGTCATATGCTCTTGGCTTTTAAAAGCATATTTCTCACAGGCTCTTTCTACAAAATGTGTATGATTATGAGTTTGTACATATGGAACTATAGCCATTGCTGTAGTATAGTACAGCAGTTAGCAGCTGTAGTAGCAGTTCAAAGACTCTAATCAACACCTACTAGATCACCATGAACTCTGCATGACGGGGCCAAAGGATGTCTTCCTTTGTTTCCCTAGAAGGTGGGCACTACATTTGAGGCAGGGTTGCATAAAAATCTGAATCATATTATCACTCTCCTTTTCAGTTTTGAGAGGAAGCATTTTTGAAATAAATGGATTAATGCACATAATTCCACTAAGAGCTCTTCTATTGTACCTAATCTATTGTACCTAAGGACATGTCAGAAGGACATGTCTCATACTTCTGTAATTACAAAAACTGGATACCTGGTAAATAATGACCAATTGATCAAATTTGAATGCTGCCAAATCTGTATAAACTCATGGCACCTTGCAAATGTCACATTAAAATGCGCATAGCAACAACCTAAAAATCAGTACATTTTTTTGATACACTATACATAGTAAGACTTGCACAGTAACAATATCGTACAATCAGTTAACCAATTGTCATTAATCCATAATCACATATAAATCAATGCCACAGTTCAAGGAATCTGGACTAGAATCCAACTTGGTAACTATCAGTTTATTTTCCATTGGATTGGATTTCTGAATAGACAGACACTGGAACATGGTTTGTAGAGCAGGTTTGGGAATATTTGTATTTGTAGTTTATCATTTAGGCCAGAGGTGTCAAACTGGCGGCCCGTGGGCCGGATGTGTCATGCGCAAGCCATGCCCACCCCATCTCTGCAAAGGGAAAAAGTTGCAAAACATCACATGATGACAACATGACGCTGCAAGTTTGACACCCGTGATCTAGGCCATTTGCCCACCAGTAAAAGGACTGTCTTTTTGTCTTCTAGCCGAAGACTTCCAAGCTATGTCTAGCCATGTGACCTCTCCCAAATTTACCCTCCCTCATGTACCTCTGTGTTTTGGACCTGGAGGGCAGCTGGTCCGAGGATGTCCAAATGATCCAGCAGATGGACAACCTGCTCTTATTGAGATACATAGCCTTGAGGTAAACATCTAGTTGCCCCTTAGAAACAAGATACGATATTTCATATCTGCTTACATGGGATCGGAACTGTGGCACTATTTGATTGCTCTTTGTTTCTTATTCCTTGGTTTTACTTTCTTCTCTGATTTGTTCCAAGTAAACAAAGAGCGTGTCCTAATAAATATCATTTTTTCTATAAGCACCTCCCATCATTCTTCTTATAGGTAATATGGTTGTTATAATGCATTCTCTAGAGACCCTCAATTTCTAACTTTGGCAAAAACTTTTCAGCATTCAGCTTACATATTAAATGCTCTGAAAGAAGGAGAGTGCAGAGGTTATGCAGGCAAATAAAGTCTATATTGCGAACTGCATTTTGTAACCCACTTGACTGTGGAGATCCAAATGAACTGGTCTGCACTTTGAGTTAGGAAGAGCATGATTCTAAATTCTCCCTCCTCACAGATAAACCCAGAGGTCTCAACTCTGGCTTTTGGGCTCAGTTTAGATTTACCATCAGGCAAGCTCTGATACCCTTTTAGATCAAAGAGATTGACATAAGAAATACAAAGTTCTTTGAACATTTATTTAGAAAACAATAAAGTCAGAATTCAGTGTACCACGGAAAGGGAACCAGAGTATAGGTAGCCCTCAATTTACAACCACAACTGAGCCCA
This sequence comes from Stegonotus admiraltiensis, assembly GCA_032468215.1. NCBI lineage: Eukaryota > Metazoa > Chordata > Lepidosauria > Squamata > Colubridae > Stegonotus > Stegonotus admiraltiensis. The sequence goes on along the minus strand of JANHZT010002007.1, from coordinate 171,262 downwards.
AATGAAGTTGTTAAATGAATTTTGCTCTATTTTACAACCTTTCTTGTCACAGTTGTTAAGTGAATTACCACAGGTATCAAGTTAGTAACATGATTGTTAAGCGAATCTGGCTTTCCCATTGATTTTGCTTGTCAGAAGGTTGCAAAAGGTAATCACATGGCCCTGGGACCTTGCAACTGTCATAATATGAACCAGTTGCCAAGCTTCCAAATTTTGATCATATGACCATGGGGATGCTGCAATGGTTGTGAGTGTGAAAAAGTCACTTTTTGCAACGTTACTGTAACTTTGAATGGTGACTAAATGAACTGTTGTATATCGAGGACCACCTTTAGATAGATATGCAAAAGGCATATACTTTCTGACTTTCTGCTGACTTAAACCAGTATGCTGTAGCACACTGGCTACACTATAGTTTGGCTTAATGAGTGTAGGCACATTATGCTAAACTATAAAGTAGTTTCTTTGTTTTGACTTAGTGTGAGTTATAAATCCATTCTTTCTGAGTGAACCAGGCCATTATATTTTATTGACAATTTTGCCATACTAAAATCAGCAAGCCAGGCCTTTGAACCTGTTTCTGTTTTACAGATTATTCTACATGACACTGCTGAGCAGGAAACAATGAGAATCTTTCCAGGACCTCTAATCAGGTACAAGACTTGAGGGGAGAATAGGTTGGCCCTTGCCCTTTCAAACAGCAGCCATATAAGCCAGCAAAGTTTGGACTAAGGGTAACAAAATGGAAGAATTTCTGGGGAAACTTTGGAAGTTCTGTGTCAGGTCCTTAATAATACAGGTAGTCCTTGACTTACAACAACAATTGAGTCCAGAATTTCCAATCCTAAGCAAGGCAGTTGTTAAGTGAGTTTCGCCCCATTTTATGACCTTTCTTGTCACAGTTGTTAAGTGAATCACTCCAATTGCTAAGTTAGTAACATTGTTAAGTGAATCTGGCTTCTCCATTGACTTTGCTTGTCAGACTACATGACCCTAGGAGAGTGCAACCATCATATATGCACGCCAATTGCCAAGTGTCTAAATTTTGATCATGTGACCCCTGGGATACTGCAATGGTCATAAAGGAGCCTTGGTGGAGCAGCGGACTAAAGTGCTGTTAAGTAGCACTTAGCTGCCAGCTGCCTGCAATGACTGCAAGTTCAAATCTCACCAGGCTCAAGGTTGACTCAGCCTTCCATCCTTCCGAGGTAAGTAAAATGAGGACCTGGATTGTGGGGACAATAAGCTGACTTTGTATAAAAAAGAACACCGCTTTGTGGGAGGGGCGAAAACCCTATTAAGCAGGTATATACAAAAGTATAAAGGCTATTGCTTAATGCATTGTAAGCCGCCCTGAGTCTCCGTAGAAGGGTGGCATATAAATCGAACTAAATCGATTTAAATTGATATAAATCGAAATAAATAAATAAATAAATAAATAAATGTGAAAAACACTCATAAGTTATTTTTTTGGTGCCATGGTAACCTTGAATGGTCACTAAACAAATGGTTGTAAGTGGAGGACTACCTGAAATGAGTGCAGTACAATACTATTTTAATTAAACCTTTCATGTAGCCATCTATTGATCTAGGTCTTAAGTGCTTTCCTGAAAGTTAAAAGGGTGGTTAAAATGGCAGTAAGCTTCTACAATTCTTGTTCATTCTGACAAATAATTCTGTCTCATGATAATTTGGTGACTAAGAAAAGATAACATTGGAATTTTCTGCTTCAGGCATCCCATACCTTAAGAGGGCCTTTTGTTATGGCTGTCAGGGTTCCAAGTAACAGCTCATAGGAAATCAAGACTCCAAAGCAGGGTTCCTCAAATTATAGATTTATTAGGCATGTCATATTGCCACAGCTGGTGAAAATCCGAATCTGAAGTCCCCTGGGTTTTCCCCAACCAGTTCAAAGTCCAAAGTTCTCCACATTACACACATCCATCACATGCCCCAATCAGGACTCTCTCTCCACCCCGGATACTTCCTTTCCACGCCTCTCCAGGTGCTGGTGAGAGTGTCCTTGGTTCTCAGAAGAAATAATGTTATTTTGGCTACATATCCCCCTCAGCTATCTCTACTCCCCACTCCCATTTCCACAGCTCCAGCCAGCCTCACTGTGGCAACCGTGTAGATGCTCAAAGATGGCTCCAGGGTTGACAATGGCATTTTCTCAGGACAAAATTTGATATGTATTTGGAGATGTTTTTAATACGTTGTGAGCCACAAAAAGTATTGCACAGTAATCCACCTAGTTTAATTATGTGGCAGAAGACTAAAAACAGAGAACATAGGAAAAGGAAAGAGATCTTTACATATTTACATATTGCCACCTCCCGTGCTGACTACTGCAATGCCCTCTACATGGGGCTGCCCTTGAAGACCACTCGGAGGCTTCAGCTGGTGCAGAATGCGACCACACAGGTTGTGATGGGAGTATCCTGACACTCCCATGTTACGCCTCTCCTACGCGACTTGCATTGGTTGCCGGTTGCCCTCCGAATGAGATTCAAGGTGCTGGTGATTACCTATAAAGCCCTATATGGCTTAGGCCCAGGATATTTGGGGGACCATCTGTAGCCAGCAACAGCTTCCCATCACCCGGTGTGTTCCCACAGAGAGGGCCTCCTCAGGGTGCCGTCGGCCAGACAGTGTTGGCTGGCGACCCCCAGGGGGAGGGCTTTCTCTGTGGGCGCACCCACCCTTTGGAATCAACTGCCCCTGGAGCTCCGG
>JANHZT010002007.1:106652-118019 GCA_032468215.1 Stegonotus admiraltiensis | reverse complement strand
ATGTTGTATTTATCTTGGCTGTGCACCGCCCTGAGTCCAGCTGGAGAAGGGCGGTATATAAATTTAATTAATTAAATCAATCAATCAATCAATCAATCAATCAATCATGGAGACATGCCTTTTAAAAATGTTTAGCATGGCATCTTTAGGCTGTATCTGGAGAAATGTGTGAATAAATCACTCTCAATCATTGATTGGATGGATCCAACTGAAAAGATGCTTACATGTGTAACAATACTTATATAAGAGGACCCCTTGTGACTTCTGAAATTAAGGTCACTGGTTGCAAGATACATGGCATTAGTATGGCAGAATGGGGTAGTGACTATCAGCCCTATAAGGTAATCAGATTAAGAAACAGACACTGCATAGACCTAAATCTACTTTTATTAGAACAGCTATAGTAACATAATCTAAGTGTGAATCTGCTTTCTTTCATCTTCATATGAATTGGGGGAGGGCTTTCTGAGGTGTTTTTGTAAACTACTTTTTTGTTTGCTTTGGTAATGGATCTCCCCTCTGTTTGTCAAGATTATCCTCCATACTTTCTACTTCGATATAATTCATTTGGATGTTGGGAACTGGAATACTATCAATTCAGAAGCAGCACAGATTATACATCTTTCAGAACATGAGTGTATGTTTTCAGGATTATTTATATTCCTTGCTACATGATAAACAGTAAGTAGCCCTAGGTAGTGGACAATTATGCTGTTATAATCTCTTTTATATGCCAGCGAAACATGGACACTAGCCTCACAATCAACACAAAAGCTATGAGTGGTGCAAAGAGCCATGGAAAGATACATGTTCGGCATCACAAGACAAGATAGAAAGACCTGCATATGGATGAGAGAAAAAACAAAAATATACAATGCCATCAAAAGAGTAAATGAATTGAAATGGAAATAAGCTGGTCACATAACAAGAAGAACTGATGGCAGGTGGACTAAGGCAATCATAAAATGGATCCCACTTGATAAAAAGCATCCACAAAAGAGACCTAAAGCAAGATGGATGACGACATCAGCAAGTATTGCAGGCCCAACTGGCAAAGGAAAGTTCAGTTATTGGTTGGAAACATGAGGAAGAAATCTTCATCCTGCAATGGATAGACAATGGTTAAAATGATGATGATATGAATCTCTTTTATAGTCAGAATGTGTTCATTTAAACAGTTTATTGTGATTAGAGCTATGTCTGTGTGGTGTAGAGGTTAAAATGCTGGATCAGGGTCTAGTAAATCCAGATTTAAGTTGACTCCCACATTCAAATTGGCTCCCAATCCTAAAAATTCACTGAATAACTTGGGCCATCAACTTCTCTCCCATACTGTTCTTATGGGGGAGGGGGGGAAGCAAGTGCTATGAATACTATTTTGAATTGTTGGAGGAATGATGGCATATAAATCTACCAAATAAATAGTAAATTTACTGGGTTTTTTTTATCTTTTACTAGCACATATAAGAATATAATAAAACTTCTGCTGAAGTAGGCCAAAGATTCATCTAGTACAGTTTTCTGTATCATGCAAGTAGTCAACCTTCCTAACATTCGTCCATAAACATGGACAAATAGCCAGTAACCACTTCCACGACACGTCCTTTGCTTCTGAAAGGCATCTACAGTCATGAGAAAGAGTGGTGATTCCCTATTTAGTTAATTTGAGTAGTCCACTTTCAAACTATTAGAACTGATGTCCCTCACCATAGGTAATAGCAGTGATTTTCATATTTTAAACCAAGCATTATGTAAAGAAATACTATTTTTAAACTAGTCTTGAATTTTCCCACATTTATTTCAGTATTTGACATTTCTAACAATGTGAACAAAGGGGAAAAAAATAACCCTGTCCACATTTTCCAGCTCATGCCTGATTCTGTATAGCTCTAGAGCAGGGGTGTCAAACTCGCAGCCCGTGGGCTGGATGTGTCACATGCTGGCCATGCCCATCCCTGGTTTAGCAAAGGGGAAAAAAGTCATAATACATCACGTGACGATAATGTGATGCTGTGAGTTTGACACCCCTGTTCTAGAGCGTTTTCTCCTATGTATCTTCTAAGTTAAAACACCTGATGTACTGTATTATTACTTGGGGGATGTAATAATTTTTTAAATTTCCCTTGTCTGCATATTTCTAGTTCTGCAATAGTCTTGTGCTATTTTTGAGATGCACTTCTAAGAAAAATCAGCATTTGTTTATATAAGGATTACAATATTGGCTATTTTATTTTCAATTTTCTTCCTAATATGCCAGTTCAATATTAAGAACATGTAAAAATGCCCTGATATGACATTTTCACTGAGCTATCACCATGACTCCAAGGCCCCTTGTTTTTTTTAAAAAATGCATTGTTTATGTGTACAGTATGTGTATGTGTATGTGTGTGTAAGTTTGCACTTGCTTCCTTTGGACACCCTCTGTTATTTTAATGCCTGTTTACTAGTTTGAAAACATTCTTTTGAGACTATTTGCATTCCCATTCATGAATAATTTGGAATCAGCAGCAAACTTGGACACCTTCCAATTCATCCATAATACCAATTCATTTGTAAACAGGTTCAAAAACAGAGATCCTTCTGGGGTCTTAGTTTAAATGCACCCTTTTCAATTCTCTGCTTTCCTGTTTTGGAACATTTTTTGAGATCTACATTGCACAAATATTCCAGATCTTTGGAGTTGGGTGAGGGAAGAGTTTGCAACAGCTGATCCATCTTTTCAACCAAAACATCCTACCTGCTGAAATGGACATATTCTGCATAATATAAAGAAATGATAGTTACAACAAAGAAATGCAGCTTTCAAAAATGTTATTAAACTAACATTCTTTGAAAAACCTTGATAAAATCAAGAAGGGAAATTCAGGTCTGCATTCCCAGGCAGCCAAGCAAGATTTATTTTATATTTATTTTATATTTATATTTATATTATTTTATTTAGCTTTTTTGGCTATGATCTCATGTATTGTTTGAACCATCTATTGTAGTTTGGGAATCATATTTACAGTTTGATATTATATTAACACAACAAATTGTGTTTATTACATATGGTAGATATGGTATAGCAAAACCCAGTTTAATTAACCAACTGAACCCAGACTATGATTGTTCTTTGGCTAGTCATTGGTCATGTTTGAACATTATATTTAGTCAGAATTGTGAAGGATTTCAATTTATTATGCACAAACTTAATCTCTTCCACTTAGCTTCACTTGATTGCTGGTCACTTCCATGATTCTATAGTGTCAAAATCAAGAATTCAATCTTATTTCCTACTTAACCAGATGGAATTAGAAACTAAGAACAAATCCTGCTGCTGCCTTCTTCCTTCTGTCTTGCATTTATGTCCTTGAAGGGCCTTGGGATACTCTGACTCATCTATGTTGACTTAATTTCCTTCTTGATAGTATAACATTGTCCTACCAAAATGCCAAAAGAGCAGATATAGTTAATAATTAGATTTAGAAAACAAAAACAGTATCGTTGTTGTTACTTAGGGTTTTTTTTTCTTTTGAGATCAATTTGGCATATTTTTTAAATAGCTTATATGTCTTCAACAGCTGCTTGCCCTGTAGATGTTAGCAAGCAACAATCAGATTCCTTCTAATTTCTATGTAAAAGGTGCCAAAGCAAAAAGTATGCCAAAGCATACTTTTTATCCTAATAGGTTGACAGCACTCTGGCTTCCGAGCAAGCACTTGCTGGACTATTGCTTTAAATTTTAAATAGCAAGGATCAGAGGAAACTTTGATCAGACCTTGCACTTTTTTTGCAGATCTACATCTAACTCACCCCCACTGCCAATGGGCAACCAGAGCTTCCACAAAACTCAGCTTGGAAGGCCGGTTTTAATCTTCCTGCAGAGCCTATTTCATCAGTGGATTCACTCAGGCAGGTGAAAGCACTGTGCTGGCTGCACATCAGCTGAAAAAGAAACAATATTAGCATTTCTTTTTCATGGCTGAGGAAAAAAAATTGGCTGCAGAGCTTATTTGTGCAGCTTCTTTTTAAATCCTGTGAGCCACATTCAAAAAGCACAGGAACCACAGGTTCTCACCTTTTGTGTTACTACTGTCATTTAAGAAGAAAACCTCAAAGCCAGGTATTTATATTGTTAGAGAGATATAATCTCTTTTAGATGGGTTGGGTGATTACATGAAATTTGTAGCCACACTAGGTGGCTTGAACTGATGGCTGTTTTTTTGCCTGCACTTTTCACATCTTATCCTATCTGGATAGTGAGGTGTAAATTCCTATGCATTAATTTGGATACTGCACTGTTTTGGTGTTCACATTCTCTAGGACTTTACAAATAATTTATTACCCAACAAAGTAATGATCTCAGTTCCACTTTATAGTCCAAGCTCAATAGAACAGAGAGGATTTGAACTGAATAGACATAACTTAAACCAGAGGTGTCAAACTCATGTCGTCACGGCAGCATCATGTGATATATTGGGACTTATTTCCCCTTTGCTAAACCAGCCGTGGCCGTGGCCAGCATGTGACACATCTGGCCCATGGGGTGGGAGTTTGACAGACCTGCCTTAAACTAGTATTGGGTGTAGATCTGTCAATCTCCAGAATCTCATAGACTGGGATGGGTGTGATACACAATAGTCCTTGACTTACGACCATAATGTCATGGTTCCGAGTAATGCTCTGAGGTCCTGGCTTCCTCAAAAATCCTGTTTATTGGGTACCTCATATTGGCATGGTCAAATGTGAAACTAACACTGAATAATTCCCGCTTTTTTGGTATAATTAAAGAATAGATACTGGACACTCCCCTTGTGTCACAGGTCATGTTAGCCAACCAAGCAGGTGATGGACTTCTCATCACCTAGGCCACATTGATCTAGCCTTGGTTGACACACAATTGAACTCAGAATTTTTTTGCTAAGTGGGACATGTGTTAAGTGAGCTTTGCCCCACTTTATGACCTTTCTTGCCACAGTTGTTAAGTGAATCACTGCAGTTGTTAAGTTAGTAACATGGTTGTTAAGTAAATCTGGCTTTCCCATTGATTTTCCTTGTCAGAAGGTTCACAGGAGCCTGGGACATCGTAAATATGAGTTAGTTGCCAAGCGGCTGAATTTTGATCACATCACCATGGGGATGCTGCAATGGTCATAAGTGTGAAAATGGTCATAAGTCACATTTTTCAGTGCTGTTATAACTTTGAATGGTCAGGGATTATCTGTACTAGTGGAGAATGAGAAGGCCCCGAAGAAGATTACCAGTAAGGGGAAATAGTTGTTAGGGCAGAATCTAGCTACTGGAATCTGGCAGGCCAAGAAATTGATCATAATAAGGATGATATTGTAAGCCAAATGGTTAATAGCTGAATCTTGGTGATAATGAGAATGGTGCTAATATTAAAAACTTTTATCATGGTAAGCAGGAAAAGGGCTGCCTCCCTTTTCAGCTCAATGCCTTTTGATTCTGAGGCAAAAGTTTTGAAATGACAAATGAGATTCTGAGATTTAGCTAATCTAAGCAGGCTGAGTTTGCCTGCTGTTTCACAATCTGCAGAGGCCTAAAAGAAATTTTACGAAACAATAGGATGATTTGGAATCATGTTTAAAACTTCTGTTTGCTAGAAAAATACTAGAAGAGGAAATGCATAATTAGATAAATCGAGAATGTTCATTCCTATTTGTTTCCTCCCCTACATTGTTTAGGTCACCTTGAAGATGTATGGCCTTCAGTTCCCAGAATTCCCCAGCCAGCATGTTGTCTGAGGAATTCTGGGAGGTGAAATCCATACATTCTCAAGCTGCCAGAGTTGAGAAAGACTGGTTTGGATCATGGGCTAGCAACTTGTTTTGCAGTTGGGCCTGCACTTTTCTGAATAACTTTCAGCAGCTGAGAATTGCTGAATGTCATATATCTTTGTCATGTCCCTATGCAACTGTTTGCCATCAAATGTCAACATTATGATTTGGGGGATTCTGAGTTTGCATACCAGAAGCCTACTTGCTCACCCCTCCAGTTTAGGCCATGACATCCATGCAGCTTTCAAGGGTATATTTATTGTTTTTCATATTCATTTGGGTGGAGGACTACCAAATGGAAGAGTTTCACAGTGCAAGAATTGGGTCCCTCTCCCTTTGTACCTGCTAACTGCCTGGTAGAGCAATGCCTTTGGGCAATACCTCTCCAGTGCCCTCTAGCAGTGCCTAAAGAGCAGCTATCCTCTCCCCCCAACAAGATATTAAATTACTCCTCATAACAATTTTTGAAGCATTGAATGCAGCCACGTGGCTCTTCTCACCACTGATTAATTGGAAGGCAGGCATTGAAGAACAGTTGGGTTCTACTCCACTTCATCTGTCTCTTTGGCTTGCATATACTGTATATCTGTGATAAGGCTGTAGACCAGGGGCATCAAAGTTGCATCATCATGTTGTCGCCATGTGATATATCATGACTTTTCCCCCTTTGCTAAAACGGGGGTGGGGGTGGCTAGTGCATGATGCATCTGGCCTGTGGGCCGTGAGTTTGACACCCCTGCTGTAGACCCTCAATTTCTACTATCACTGAAAGAGCTTGCCTGGCTCATTGTCTTGATCCTTTGCACATGAATGGGATAAATGGGCAAAAGGAAGATTGAAGGACCCTCTGCCTGTTTTTCATATTAAAAAGAAAAAGTTGGTAGGAACCTGCAGAAGTACTGTACTTTCCACCCCTTGTGTAATTTAATTTCAGCTCCTCCAAGGTCTTCTAATACGTATAGCACTGGTGTCTTAGAGATCACATAAACAGATCAAATCCCTTCAGGATTCTTGGATGCTGTGAAGCTGTTTCCTGCATAGCCCCAAGATGTGCCAGCAGCTATGGACTTTAGATCTTCATTACTCACTCAACTGCCTCCTCTACAGCCTCTTCTCTTCCAGGCAGAATCTTTAAATCAGACTTTGTGCCACTTAACTTGTGACTGATGTATTAGATTCTGATCATTCTTTTTAAATGTTCCATAAGGCAAAGGGATGGCAATGCAAACTGAAATTATTGTTTCGATGAGGTGGAAAAACCCTACAGCTAGAGCACTCTCTCTTTTGTTCCCTACACATCCACCTATGTGATCTGAATCCTCAATGGCCATTCATCTTATTCACTTAATGATCCATTGCAGGAAACAACTTCAAACTTCTGTGTCTCACTGAAACATGTATGGGCCATAAATATTCATCAGCCTCTCTCTTTCCCAGTGCTATTCATCACCCTAGTTTGGAGGGTTCTTAGGAGTCCTGATGCTTGGCAGGCAAGAAACTCCTCAATGGAGCAACAAAGGATGAAACATTGGGGAAGTCAGCCCACCTACACTTTGCCTAAGATCTGTTGCCAGGGGCAGAGTAGACATAAGTTGCATCTTCTTTCTCTTCCTTTTCAAGTTCCCTCAAGAAGATAAGCCTGAAGATAGAAAGCTGCAGCCTGAGGATGTGTTCAGATTAGCTTTTTGTTGCCCAAAAATCTACACTGCTTCTGAACATAGAGTTTCATGTTGATGGTACTATCACTAACTATATTGTTCCTGTATTAATTTGTGAACCATTTATTAGAAAAATACAATTGAGATGGGAAAGCTATAGTTAGGACCTCAAACCTCTAGAGATTTCCTGAATCAAATTAGATGACTTGGAGGGAATGAGGATTTTTGATGCTTTATTCCTTCATTATGCTTTCTAGATGCATAATCTATTTCCAGAGATGCTACTTGATTCCAAGATGGTACTTTCAGGTTGAGAAAGTGACAATGGTATAATCTGGAAACCCTTGGGGATTTCTGGAAAGAAATGGCAAGTTGAAGACAGCTGTACTAAAAGCAAAGCCTATAATCATGGTGGAATGAAGAACTTGAGAGAAGATTGGCTCTTCAAAATTCTTCTCCAGACAAGGAGAGCACTTGAGATCGGCCAGAAGTAATCCAGATATCACAAGGAGACTACAAAACAGTGCTTTTCGGGGGATATAGAGTTCTGAGAGATGAGGGAACACTATCTTTGCCCAAACCATGGTCACCACCTTTCAACAGGACATTAGATTCATATTACTTCCTTTCTAATAACTTTCAAAAATTGATTGTTAATCACTTTTCAGATATTAGAACCTTCAGATGGACAATTTTCTTTCTCAACACTGGATAAATTTCCTTCTGTACTTAATGAAAGAAACTTTAAATACAAGTTTAAGGACTTGAAATTCACTTTTTTGGAATAAAAAGCAAAAGGATAATTATAATGTTGGTTTTTGAAAAATTAGAATTGGACTAAGGGTCCAGATGGATTTGAAATAAGATTTTGAAATTAATTGTAAGAATTCTTCCCATGGGAAAATGTTGTTTTGAATTATTTAAAAACAAAACATGATAGGATGAGACTTTTGATACTACAGGGAACCAGAAGGAACTGAAGATTACAATTAAAGGAGAAGAACCTTTAAATCTGGCTTACTAATACAGAATGGAGTAAAATACTTTAACATTGGGAGATATTTATGAACAATGGATCCAGAAATTAATTTTAGATAATATTGCCATTATAGATAGACTGTATTTAAAAAATTATATGGAAGAGGAATACTTTTTATTAAACGAGACTGTATTTATTTGAAAGTGAATTTAAAAGTGACAGGCTAAAAAATATGAAAAAAGATACAGGATGTACAAATGAAACCATCTGATGTCTTAACAATTAAAATGGATGTATACAAATAAGAAACCAAAAGAATGACCTGGATAACCTTTCCATATTGATTCACAAGGGAGACTTGTTAAAGTTTTGAAGAATTTTGTGAGAAGGGAAAAGAATAAAATGAAAAGAAATCAAATTCTTTGATATTATTTAAAGGGTAAAGAGAAAGATTATTGAAACAATTACGCTGGAATACAAACAAGGCTTCTTCTTTTTAATGGCCATGTATATATTAAAAATGTTTCCTTGCTTTTGGGTTCTCACTGAATGCAAAATGTATTTTTGTCAAATGGGTACCTCAACCATACATTGATCAATTATGCATTCTAATTTTAGTATCTGGACTTGATGTAATCTCAGAAGTTGATTTAACTTCAACTTTTAACTCTTGATAAACTGTAATTTACTGATGCAATTGGTAAAACATTATCAACTGGTAGTATAATTTATGGAAGAATGGCTTGTCTTTGGCCCAATACATTGGCCCAGAATCCTTTAGCTTGGAAAAATAAAATATATTTGAAAGGCATGAAGTATGTAGATGAAGCTTATAAAACAATTCAACAATTACAGGGTTGGCAGTGGAAGTGAAAGGGAACAGGTAGAAACGGAAAAAGCTATTTCATATCAAAATTCATTTACTGAGTAGAACCTGCATCCCATCTAATGGATGAAACATTGGCCAACGTATCAGGCAAAATAGGCCTTTCCTTAACTTCCAGTACATACTCTGAGAGTACAATATGCCGACATTTGTATACATGAGTAAAATGGCCAGCTAATGTACTGCTACCCCTTACTTCTAAATATAGTGTGATAATGCTTTTATTTTTTTACCCAATTTTAAATTGAAAGGGTGATAGTTCCTTTCTCATGCTTTTTATCAAAGGATGGGTTCAACAGCTATAGTTCCTACTTTAGGGATTTCTAACCTTTTGTGGCAATTGAGTGCCTATGGAATTTGAGATAGCTGTGGGATGTCTCATCGCAAAGTACTCATTTGTGGTCTATATGCAAGGCCCTGAGACATTTTTGGAAGTAAAAGTTATGCTTGAGGTTGATGCTTTGCAGCATGCTTTCTTCCCACTTGACATTTTAAAATTTGACTTAATAATTGAAAGCAACTAAATTAAGAAAAAATCATAAAAGCATGATGGCCACCAAAGGAGGTAGATGACACTCGTGGGTGCATTTTAGGCCCTACTGCAAGATCAAAACCTAGTCATTGTTCCTTACTTCTGATTACTTCCATATTATTCTTACACATTGTGGAGGGACATTTCTCTGTCCCGATGAAATGTTGAAGCAGGGAAGCTCACTCTTCAACAGTGGCTCCTATGCATTCACACAAACTACTGTTCCTGAATAAAGGCCACCATTTCATTTTGTTGTATGCTTTCCACTGAAGTAGGAAACCTGTTATAAGAACCTCCTCAGATCTGATGTGAAGCAAACATCTGTGCCTAATAAATAGTATTTATAGCTTATCATGGTATGGAAACTCAGCCAATATGGCACATTCATTAAGGAAAGTTATTTACATATTAAAGCCATATGTAAAATTAAGGAGCACCTTCTAACAAGCACCAGGAAAACCTGTTCTGAGTCTGGTCTACCAAGAAAGTAATATTGTTATGTAACATAGAGAAGATGTTTTTTCTGGAAGGCAATCTCATGACAAATTATGCATGTCCCTCATGTTCTTTTTTTCTGCCAGGTATCTCTAAAGCTTGAAATGCTCTCTGACAACATTTCTCTCTGACCAGGAAGACAGCTGTGACAGACTTGGTCCTTGTGACAAAACACTGAAGAAAAGAGTTCAGAGGACCATAGAATTAAGTTTACAGTTCAGGAGTTGAATTCTATAAGGTATTCTGTAGGCAAAACTCAATTTTGAAATGGGGCAAACGGCCAATTGTAATTCTATCCTGAAAGAGGCTACACATCAGAACTAGCCAGTGGGAAAGTCAGCTTATAAACAGAGAAATAAGGTTCACCTTCAGTTCAAGTTCAAGTTCAGTGTGGTTAAATGCAAAAGATGACAGATTGCTCCTTCATATTTAACATCCACGTAGAAAAGAAAATTGTAGCAGCTAAAACTTGTCATAATTCACTTGAATTGCTTAACACATTGTAAGCCGCCCTGAGTCTCCGGAGAAGGGCGGCATATAAATAAAATCAAAAAAAAAGTGTGTTTACATATTTATTTCCCACCTTTATTATTTTTACAAATAACTCAAGAATACTCACATCTCTAACATACTTTCCTCCTCCTGTGTTCCCCACAACAACAACCCTGTGAGGTGGGTTGGGCTGAGACAGACTGATTGGTCCAAGGTTACCCAGCTGGCTTTTATGGCTAAGGGAGGGCTTGAACTCATGGTCTCTTGCTTTTAGCCTATTGCATTAACCACTAGACCAAGTGTGTCATGTCTTCTTTTGTACCTGGTACCCCACTATAAATTCAATTTAGACTTTCAGTTCAATTTATAAAGTAAAGTGAAGGTTTAGACTTCATTTCAATGTGAACATGCAGTTTCTAGGTTAACTTTAAAAACTTGAATATAAATTACTGTATTTTTCAGTGTATAAGATGCACTCCCCCTCCCCAAAGTGGGTGGAAATGTCTGTGTGTCTTATAGAGTGAATGTTGCCAAAGTCCCGCCCACCC